>JAZDUH010000270.1:8565000-8592500 GCA_036419115.1 Scarus forsteni
AGAGTGGGGAATGCACTGGGAGCTGGAGACACTGAGCAGGCTAAGCTGTCTGCTAAACTGGCAATTTTCTGTGCAGGTCAGTACACTACTGAAACAATTTATCAGACTAAATACAAGTGTTCTGAATCATTAGTCGGGACTCCAGAGTGGATCAAGGAGATCTTTAATTGGGTTTAAAATGTTTGCCTGGAAAAGAAGACCCTATGCAGACATACAGACATGTTTGATTCAATCACATATGTAAGCCGGTCATGTTTTTCCAGCATTTGTCCATCTATCCATCCATCTGTCTGTTAACAAAATAACTCAAAAAGTTCTCACTAAATTTTGATGTAACTTTCAGGGAATGTTGGTCATGGCACAAAAAAGGTGTGATTAGATTTTGGTGGTGATCTGCAGAAGGATGTAGATCCAGGTATGAAATAATGGTTCGTTACTTGCATGAGAAGGTAGTTTTCCATATTTTTAAGAATCACCAGAAAACAGCCATAAGTGTTCTTAATAATAGGAAACTAAATATAAGTCGAAGCAATCTGAGAGCAAAAACCTCCACCAAGGCATTGCCAACACTGGCCTTGTTTACATGGGTCAAATCATCCTATTTACACTCAGATTGAAAGGTCAATCAGATTACAGTAGAAATGTCTCATGTAAACACCTTTTTTCAATGTATTTTTTGGGCATTTTGTGCCTTTATTGATAGAGAGAGACAGTGGATAGGCTTGTGAAAGGGGGTGAGAGAGTAGGGGAAGATATTCTGCAAACTGGTCACAGGCCGGATTTGAACCCGGACCGGCAGAAGTATGTATATGGGACGTGCTTGGTTGCTAACCACTCCGCCAAACCAGCACCCCGTTAATTTGACTTTCTACAGAAATCCCCAAGAAATTTAACTTTCCATAAAAAGAAACATTTCTTCTTTTTGTATCTCATTTGATATGTAAGGTTTTTTTGGCACTGATAATTCACTTAAAGACATTTCTATAATTTGTCTGATTGTATTCAGATGTTTTTTTTAGTAATTTCATGAACATAATGATTGATAGAGGTATCATAAAAGTATGTATCAAATCCGAAACAACAGGCTTTAAGGGCTTAAGTTTGTCATTCGCTCCAGTGGAGCTACTCACTGGCAGACTGCAGTAGACAGTGTTTGTCCTTCACGTGAATGTGTCTTAAAGAGGACATATCATGCTTGTTTCTCCTTTTCACTATGCCAGACTAGGATGCCTGTAAAGCATTTCTGCCCTCAGTACAAGTCATTTAGTTCCTTCATTGCCCCACAATAGCGTTCTCAAAATCCTCATTTTAGGCCATTATCAAGCTCTTGTTGAAACACTTGATTTCCAGGCTGACCTAAAATTACCTCGCAACGTCTCAGCCCTTTGTGCTCTGATTGGTCAGTTCTATCGGGGGTAGAGCCAGTCTGTCCTTCTTCTTCTACTGTATTTTCCAGCAGGCTCAAAGCAGCGACCGCGTATTGAGTCCCCCTACAGGCCAGAGCTGCTAATGAGTGAGTGTGAGTGAGGGAGTTTTATACCCCTGCTGGTGGATGTGTTCCTCAGTGATGGTTTGTGGCTAACGGACATCACAGAGGAGGAAGTGTTTTATCAGATTACTCCAATAAAAAGAAAGGTACCTCGTGTCGTCACGACGTTTGAAATCTCGCGGACATCTCGCAATGACCTATTTTCAGAGGCATCAAATCTCGTTCTAGGATATCAGAAAAAATACAGTATCTCATTTTTTGAAAATTAAGGGGGTGTAAGGTCTTGTTTTCAAATTTATTCTATTATATGTAAGTATTAAATCATGCATCAGCATGATATGTCTCCTTTAAGTTATGACAAATCATTGCAGCACCTTTAAAGGCTGCTTGTAATGGATGATTCATTCAGTGATCGCCAAAAGTCACTGTAATATTGCAGTGACATTGCTTTTAACTGTGCAGCCTCCGAAAATTTACAAAATATTGTGACATGGTTTTGTCCTTCAGTTGTTTTTAAGTAAAGCAAGAAATTATTGAACTCTGCCTCAATACTGACAAAAAGTTAAGAATTTTTTTTAACTGATATCATTTCTGATTTTAAAGGAAAAGTTCGGTTCCTGCAGCTTTTACATTGTTTATAGAATGAAGAACAACAATATACTCACCCAGAAGGCTTTCCTGATGCAAACGGTGCTTCGGGAGATATTTAGATCCGAAATCGAGCAGCGGACACCGATATAATGGTAGCCCGTAGGGCATAGATCGCCGCTCCTAAAAACTGCATTAATCGTCCAAAAACTCATGTTTTTCACCAATATTCCATCATGATTCGCGCCGAATGGACCGCCATTGCAGCCTGTGTCTCTCCACACAGCGCTGTGTGGCTGAACTAACCTCTGAACTGACGAGCTGTTTACATGCCCTTTGCGCATGCGCAGTGCGGCTCATTGTTTCAGGGGAAGACCGGCAGCTACAAATCAACTTTCTTCTTCCAGTTTTGTGCAAAATGGACGAATGTCTATGGGATGAAGATATTGTGGAGGAGGACTTTGAATATGATGGACGTCCTTACAGTTTGGAGCCACAGTATACAGATAAGGAGCTCATAGAAATGAGGAAGCGATCGCAACGCTCCAGAGAGTACTGCGCATGCGCGAAGAGCATGTAAACAAACTCGTCAGTTCAGAGGTTAGTTCAGCCACACAGCGCTGTGTGGAGAGACACAGGCTGCAATGGCGGTCCATTCGGAGCGAATCATGATGGAATATTGGTGAAAAACATGAGTTTTTGGACGATTAATGCAGTTTTTAGGAGCGGCGATCCATGCCCTACAGGCTACCATTATATCGGTGTCCGCTGCTCGATTTTGGATCTAAATATCTCCCGAAGCACCGTTTGCATCAGGAAAGCCTTCTGGGTGAGTATATTGTTGTTCTTCATTCTATAAACAATGTAAAAGCTGCAGGAACCGAACTTTTCCTTTAAAGTCTTGTATTGAGCCTCATTCATGTCATTTTTCTCCTACAGAATCTATTTCTGTGTGCTCAGTGATCATCGTTGGTGGATTAAAGGATCATATTTCTCATGTCTTTACATACGATGAGTGAGTATCACTGCATGATAGTTTTTAAAAAAGAAAATCTCTACAAGCAGCTGGTATTATGTCTGTGAAATATAACAATTGTAGTTAAACGACCCTTGAGCGTGACGTCATCCATCACCTTTGGGTGCACTTGGGTTTACACAGCCCTTTACTTATTAACCTGAGGGTGTTCCTGACTCATGTTTAACACTCATAGTTTGCAGTGTAATCATTCATCATTGTCAGTCATACAAGTTTACTTTCACATTGTTGCCATGCAACATAAAAAATAATCCCTCATGTCTCGTGCATGAAAATGACATTTGATTTATTTTCATATTTTCAGAGAAATCAGGGAAAGGGTGGCAGAGATGATTTCCTTCTATGCCCCATTTTTGCTCCTTGATGCCATGTCAGTGAGTATCTCTACCGATGTGTTCACACTAAGGCTGGGTGATATGGACCAGTAATAATGTCTCTATGTTTTTGCTGAATGGGGAGACCTGGTAAAAATTGTGACATTTTGTCCATTAAAAAACAAAAACAATGTTAGCCATAAGCAGAATACAAATTTACATTGACCAAATTACGAACAGGTGCTTTAATTTACAGGGCTAGCACTAGTATGCCCTGTCAGCAACTGAAAGGTTTCAGGTTCAAACCCAGCTCCGGCTGTCATATCGCGACGTATCCTTGTGCAAGACACCAAACCTCAAGTTGCTCCAACTGCTGCATCAGTGGCGTGTAAATGGAAATAAATAGAGAGCATTTGTTAGGTAATGCTGATGGATAACCACCTGGTGAGCTGCACTGATTAGTCAGAAGGGTAGAAAAGTGCTAAACTACATTAGGGACCACTTAATGTTCCCCAGTTTCCCTGGCAGATACTTTGCTGGTCTGACTGGATATATAGGACAAATAAACAAATCTAATCAAGATGTATAAATAAAAAAATGATTGTCATGAAAATAAAATGATTTCACACAGAACAGAAGTTGAGAGCAAAAACAAACCAAAATACAAAACCTAATTTGCTGGAAGTTGGCTGATACTTGGCTGGGAGGGGAAAATCGAAATGTGCATCTGCACAAGCTTAAGCCCATAAACTCTCCCTGAGCTTGAAAGGCCCGAAAGGATGAATAAGGAGGCTAAAGTCTATTTTTTGTGAGATTTTTTAAATTAAGAACAGAAACAAAAAAGTATACAAAAAGAGTATACAGGAAAATAAACAAAGAACAACCATTGTAGCCAGGGGTTAAGGTTGTACTTATTTTGAAAAATCAAAAGCAGCACGTATATTTAAGGCTTGAATAGCTGTTTATTATCAGATTTTTCTAATATGTGTATATATAATTCAACATATTTAAGATACAGAATAAAGTGAAGTTTCCTGTTACTATATTTAAATGTGTGGATGAAAAATGTGGCCAAAATAACTAACAGATTTACAAGATTTTTTTTTCTCTTTTAAATAAGTCTTTAGTGACATCATGAGTATCTGCACAGCCAGTGTGGCATCACATGCTTAGACACACCCCTTTGTGTGGGTTCTTGCAATGGCTTTTCTACTGGCGTAGTAGTCCCCAAAATTAATTACAGAAGTTGATGACAGCAAAATTGCAAATAATTGGGCCTACCGCTGTCATTACTTCAAAAATAGGTTATAAACATGTGTCTTTTACAGTTCAAGGAAAAGTTCAGTTTCTACAGCTTTCACATTGTTTATAGAATGAAGTAGAACAATATACTCACCCAGAAGGCTTTCCTGATCCAAACAGTGCTTCGGGAGATATTTAAGCCCCAGTCACACATTCCCGTTTCTCGTTCGCTACTTGGTCTGGATCAGCGTTGTATAGTCGTGGATGAACGTAGGGGACAGGGAAGCTCCACGACAGTTTTTAACTGTTCAAAACTGTCGTGGAGAATCGCCGCTCTCAGTACAGCGGGATGGAAGCCTAATGCAGTCCTAAAGCGAGCAGTATTAGCGTGGCATTCACGGAGCTCAGTCGAGCTGATCGTGGCTCAATCGTGGCTCAATCCTGAAAGCTTTATGAGGACGACTAACAAGGATGTATCCGTATGAGCCCCGACTGTGTCCCGTTAAAGACGGTGCAAGCGACGGGACTCAGTCGGGGCTTACATGACGCGAACTGAGCTCGAGCGGGGCTGACGTCCTGCCAGCGGGATGGAGTCCTCATCATATCGCTGTATTAACCTGAATGGAGCAGGACAAATGCCCCCTGAAGCGCTGTAGCTGCGCCACTGACGGTATATTTACGGAGTGTCTCCAGGGGTGAGACAGTCATTTAATCCCATATCATAGCGATCACACCAGCCTCCTCAATCGTGTACAGTCGTGCACAGTCGCTATGAGAAACGGGAATGTGTGACTTAGGCATAAGATCCAAAATCGAGCGGCAGACATCCGTATAATGGTAGCACATAGGGCATGCAGCGCCGCTCCTAAAACTGCATAAATCGTCCAAAAACTCATTTGTTTCACCAATATTTGATCATGGTCCACTGGCGCTACTCCTCCACGACAGTCCGGTGTCGCTCCACCCATGTTTTTGTGACTGTGGTGACCTCTGAACTGGAAACTTTCTTCACGGCTGCCGTGCATGCGCAGTACGGTTCATTGTTTCAGGGGCGACTGCTGGCCACTGAACAACTTTCTTCTTCCAGTTTTGTGCAAAATGGACAAATATCTACCGGATGAAGATGTTGTGGACGAGAACTTTGAATATGATGGGTGTCCTTAGTTTTGAGCCAGAGTTTACAGATGAGGAGCTCATCAAAAGAAGGAAGCCGTACTGCGCATGTGCGGCAGCCGTAAAGAAAGTCTTCAGTTCAGAGGTCAGCACAGTCACAAAAACATGGGTGGAGCAACCCCGGACTGTAATGGAGTAGCGCGAGTGGACCATGATGAAATATTGGTGAAACTAATGAGTTTTTGGACGATTTATGCAGTTTTAGGAGCGGCGCTGTATGCCCCGTGTGCTACCATTATATGGATGTCCGCCACTCGATTTTGGATCTAAATATCTCCTGAAGCACTGTTTGGATCAGGAAAGCCTTCTGGGTGAGTATATTGTTCTACTTCATCCTATAAACAATGTGAAAGCTGTAGAAACCGAACTTTTCCTTTAACACATATCAATTTTCAACCTATATTTCTTTTTCTGTCTCCGGCGTTGCCCTCACAGGTACATTAAACTCTCTCTCTCTGCTTATTGTAGAGTCCAGAGGCTGGTTTACAAACTGAATGACATGCTTATATCATATAGACTTAATTAGTGAAACCTTTCAGGACTAAACACTGTTGTCTTTTGTTTGTGTGATCAGGCTGCCATAGAAGGAGTCATACGAGGAGCAGGTAAACAGAAAGTTGGGGCGATCGTCTACATTGTAGGATATTATGGGATTGGGTTTCCTGTTGGTGTGTCTCTGATGTTTGTAGCTAAAATGGGAATAAAAGGTAAGATTATTTTAACAGTTACTTGTTCAAACTATCACTCTTAAGATCTCTCAGCTCCTTAAACAAGCTGTCAATCTCTCTCCTCAGGACTGTGGATTGCCCTGTTCACCCGTGTGTTCTTGCAGTGCTCTGTTCTGATTTTCTACCTGGTGAGAATGAACTGGAGGACAGCGACAGCTGAGGTGAGTCTTCACAGGCCTGTCTACCTATTCTGAATGGTTTCAGGCTTTTTACTGTAAGCTGACTGATTTGCTTTTTCTTTAAGGCTCAAATCCGAGCCGGAGTGGGTGTGAGCTCGACTGAAACAAGTAAGAAACACTGGGACATGTTAATCATTTATTCTCTTTACACCTCCATGAATGATTCCTTCTTTGACAGAATCTACAGGACACACAGTTTAAACAGGAATCAACTGAGGCCTGGACATGAATTTACGTTATTGAGGCTGTTTGCTCTCCCCACACATGTTTGAACATAAACTTTGGCCCCTAAATTAGGGACTAGAATTTCTAATATTTTATTGATACCAATTCAATGCTCAATTCTGCTTATCAGTCCAGTTCATTTTTGATTTCTGTCAAAGAGATATGCCAATGTTTTCTTCGTTTTCACACTGTTGAGTCCATGACCAAGCAGATAGAAACCATTCTATTATTGTGCGTACAAGAACAAGGAAAAGACTGGCAGAGCTCGCCAACGACTTATTAGTTTCACTCAACATAACATAAACAAGCTATCATTAAATCTCAGCAAAACAAAAATAATGTTGCTGGGGAATTGCAGGAAAAGTACACAAACAAAATTTCTGATTAATGGGGTGGACATTGAAAGGGTAACAGAAACCAAATTTCTTGGGGTAATAATAGATGAATCTTAACTGGAAACTGCACATAAAACATTTGCAGTCCAAAGTCGCAAAAATGATTGCCATATTAAATAAAGCAAAGCAGGTTCTGAACAATAAATCACTTCACATTCTGTTTAGTTCTCTAGTTTCACCATATTTAACCTACTGTGCTGAGGTTTGGGGCAACACCTACAAGAGCTCACTCCAATCTCTATTCATTCTCCAAAAAAGAGCAGTTAGGGTCATAAACGGAGCAGCTTATAGAGACCACACTCATTCATTGTTTTTGCAGTCAACACTGTTAAAATTCACTGATCAAATAGAATATCAAACAGCACAAATTATGTTGAAAGCAAAAAATAATCAACTACCTGGAAATATAAAGGGCATGTTCAAGCAAAGAGAGGGGAATTACAACTTAAGGGGATTGTTTCATTTTAAGACTGTAAACATCAGAATGACCAGGAAAAGATGTTGTGTGTCAGCGTGCGGGGTAAAACTTTGGAATAGTCTCAGTGATGAATTAAAACAATGTCCAAACATTGAGCAGTTTAAGAAAAAGTATAAAACCATGATTTGGAAAAGGTACAGGGATGAGATTGTATAAAGATCACTGCGGGTGGATGTAGCTTCTGTTGTTTCTTTGTTTGTTTGTTTATTTATTTATTTATTTTATTTTATTTTGATTTGTGTTATATTCTTAATATTTTGTGTATTTGGTTATATGTGATTATTTTGTCAGTACTGCTTTGTGACTTGGAGGTGGGTAAATTACTGACTAGCTGTGTAAGGTGAAGGGGTGGGACTAGACAAGTTTTGACTTCCTCATACTCCCTTTTGAAGATGCAAATGACACATTTTGTTGTTTTGCACTTTGGTTGCTGTTTTTACTTTTTTATGTTAAAACATATTTTTGTTATGTTCAAATAAATAAATAAATAATAAATAAAAAAACTGGAAGTCAGTGAGTAGTGTTAGCCTGCCTCCACCTACAATCATCATATTAACTCTTCAGCAACTCTAAATGGTCCTGTGCACCTGTTATGAGTTGTGACTGTGTTATTTTACATTATCTTCTACTATCATCATATTATCTTTTTCTACTGAAAAACAGGCTTTGTTTTTTGACCTACTTCTGCAGTGGTTTGCACAGGAGATGGGATGTTCGTCAACGAGTTGAGTCTTTTGAACAACTCTTGTAAGTGAATGGTTTGAACTGATTCACAGTTGTGAGTGAGCTGTTTGTTTTGAAGCCATTCTGAAATTTGCAGGCAATTTGCTCCAAACGACCAGCTCACTCACAGCTGTGAATCGCTTTTCATTGTTCAAAAGACTTGTCTCGTTCATGAACACCGCATCTCTAGCACAAATCACAATGGAAGTAGGTCAAAAAAGCCTGTTTTCTAGGAGAAGAAGGTTATACGATGCTAAGAGAAGATAACATAACAACAAAAAAGAAAAAGAAATGAGTCACAAAAAGCACACACAGAGTTGCTGAAGAGTTTATCTGATGACTATGGGCAGAGGCACACTAACACCACCCACTTACTCCCATTGTTGAGCTAAGGTAACTAGCAGTGGGCAAGCTTTGTCCATCTCTTTCTTATTACTGGGTGCACAGACAAAAGAATGGTGTCTAATCTGCTTATCACTGACTCAGAAGTGAGGCCAGACAGAAAACAAAGGAAATGTTGGCCTATCCCTTTAAAGATCCCTGTGAATCTTTGTGTGTAAAGAGCAGGGCAGATGGGTGAGCCTGAGCTAAGCTGTGAGATAACTGAAGTTTATTGCAAACATTTTTTCTAGCCTTAATTTTATAGTCTTTTAAGTAGAAATATTAAATGATCACCTTTGTATTAACAGGTCCTGGTACTGAGCCACAGCTTCTTACGGGTCCCATAGACCTGGTCAACACAGAGGTGGATGTAAAACCAGAGATGGGCGAGCTCTTGTTCAGGAGTCTAGTCATGCGTCGATGTCGGGCCCTGGCTGCCATGCTCTTCATCCTGACTGCAGGAACCATTTTGAACTTGTTGATTACTAACTTGGTTACAAGAACCGGGGGCAAAGTCTATAATCTAGGGTGAAGTTAGCAGTATGCTCAAGGTGCAAGACATGACGCAGGAGCCTGCACTGTGGGATCTCACTGCAAGACAAGCACAGGGACGTCACAGATCAGCAGAGAACCGGCAGAGCTCTTTCTGTGGTTCATCTCTGGAAGCAAAATGCTGCTCTTTCAGCATTTGATCGTAATGTTTTTAAATGAGGACTCTTGTGTTTGGCTCCCAAAAGGATGAGTCACACTGCAGAGGCCTATAGCACGAAGCAGGATTAATGTCTTAGCGAGATAACTTCAGGGTTAACCCTGATTTATCGATAGCACGAAGCCGGTTCCCTTTTTATCAGAGTAGATCACCATGGTGACTTACTCTGAACGGCTATCCTGCTCCGGGGCAGGATAAGTTGGAGGTTGAATCTGATCCTGCGAGATGGCCCTCGCACGAGCCAATCAGCTTCTCCGAATCAATGCCCTGCCCTCTTCTCCTGAACCCGGTAGAGGGAGGCGCACAACTTTTGAGACGATCATGAAGATGAGAAGGAGTGTCACAATACCGATTTGACCCATTAGATCAATCTGACGACGCACTATGAGATGTACCTGTTCTCCTGGCTTGGAATCATCTACCTGTGTGATATATTGGAGCCATTTATTCCCGTGCGACATGCAGGAGCGGAGCACGAACTGTCACACTGTTATTTTGCATCGCCCTGCAATATAAACTTCACATCTATAGCCCCTTTAATACATTCAAATGCATCATAACGTGCTTGACAAATAAGGGGATGTAATTCTTATGTGAAACAGCACATTATTCTATTATTCCATCATCTCCATCATGTCATTCCTGCACTTTATTCATGTGTTTGAGGGTTTTTTTTTCTTGCTGATTATTAAATTGTTAATTTTATTTTTTATCTGCTCCCATGAACTCCTCATGGCAGAGGGATTATCTGAGAGAATGGGGTAATAATTGTCAGACATACAACATATTTTCACAGTATATTGCTTCATGAGATTCATGAGTGTGATCACTGTCAGATATAGCCCATAATAAGTACTTTGCGCATTTTCACAGTCCGCCATGCATTTTAATAAAAATAGCCTACTTTTTATTTCAGGGTGCTTTTCACAAGACTCAAGGTCACCTAACATGAGTCACAAACAAAGAGCACATGAAGTATAAATAAAAAGTGCATTAAAAGCAGGCATAAAAAGCAAGTATAAAAAGAAACTTTGTCTATGACTGACAGCTGCTAAGATGTTTCATTTCTCTATTATATAGTTTTTTTATCCTAACATCTTAACATTATCAGACACTGCTCTACACATGTAAAATACGGAGCTCTGTCAGTGCGTTCGCTTCTCAGCGTGTTCTCCTCTCATGATCGTGATTGGTCAGCTGCCTCTGAGCCCTCCCTTTATACGTGCGCGTTCACGGCTTTGGATGAAACAATCCTGGATTGAGTTACTGTGTTGACAATCTGCGTCGTGCTATCGATATCCTGATGGCCATTGTTGTCGGTCACTCAATCCTGAATAGATCTGAGTTATCGGGGATAAGTTGACCCAGCTTCGTGCTATAGGCCTCTGGGATGTTTTGACTACAAATAAACAGAATCATTGTGAAAATCTTAGACTGATAAAGTCAGCGTGGATCTTCATTTGAGACTGATGTTGTATTAAACAGGAGTGTATGTAGGATGAATTAAGTCCAAAGTAAAGTTCCCTTCTGTTTGGGGAACCAGGACATGCACACATACTGCTGATTCACTGTCATGTGAGTTTTCTGAGGTAGTCCACATCCAACAGACAAGCAGAAATAAAAGTCAACCCTACTTCCCTTTCTTACTCTCTAATCTGCTAAAATCAAATCAAAGAGCACAAAAACTAAGGCTATAGCATAATCTTAGCATAGCATACATCCTGTCATGAACACAACCAGAAAGAGGACCCAAACGCAAGACTCAAGGTAATCAAAGTTCCAAAAAACACTGTTTAAAAACAGGTTGGGTTTGGTACACAGATATTCAGTCAGACAAGGGAGGCAGGGGATCCAAAAACTTGAGGCAAAAGGTAGGATCCACAAAAAAAGCAGGTTCAGAACAAATATGCTAACAAAACTAGAAGAGAGTGTAGGAACATGACTGTGAGGTACAACGAACTGGCGGCGAGATAGGGTGAGACAAGGGGTTAAATACATGATGTAATGGGAGATAATTAGACACTGGTGTGGTCAGGCACAATTGGGAGCAGGTGCGCACAAGACGGAGGAAGGGATGGGAAACAATCCTGATACAGGGACACGAGTGAGTGAACTTCAAAATAAAACAAACTACAAGACATGAAACATGAAGAATTAATGAAGAGACAGATATTTAACAAACAGACGTGGCATATCCTCTGGTATTCTCTCCAAATACAGATTCAGAAGTGAGCTGTAGCTTGTAAAATAAGAAAAACAAGAGGTCTAAAGCCTGCCAAAGAATAGAAAAGTTAGACTATCATTCTGCAGTCTTCAGAGCCCTAGTGTGGCAGCATGGGGTGCAGTTTGGTGTGTGTTTGTCCATATTAAACTACTCTGACTATGCAGTTTTTCAGGGCAAACAAGACACAGTTTAAAGAGTATGGATTATACCTTTTATTGTTCGTGGGTGTGTTGACATTACTTTGTAGAAATCGGTTTTCACTTTGACATTAAAGAGTTTTTTCCAATAAATTTTTGTGTTAAAAAGCCAAATTTTATTGACCATGATTGATTTATGAAAGCACTAAAAGGGTAAAACATCCAAGGAGGTGAATACTTATGATAGGCACTGTAGATACAATCACAACATACTGTATCTTTCAGCCTTATTCATAACCCAACATAAGAAACATGAGGTTATGCCACAAGAGGAGTGATTCTATAGAGCGGCCTGCAGGGGGCGTTAGAGACATTTATATTTCTTGGAGAACATGAAGATTGGACAAGAGGGACAAGTCCTGTGTGCCTTGGAGTTGATCAACAGCTAATGAATGACATTTAAATATATTTGAAATAGAAACAATGATTAACTTTGGTAAGTACATTTTTACGGAGATATACAGTCATGGAAAAAATTATTAGACCACCCTTGTTTTCTTCAATTTCTTGTTCATTCTAATATCTGGTACCACTAAACGTATAATACAATGAACACAACAAAAAATGCAGCTGGTCACATAATACTTTATGTCCTATTTGACATTCTTAAGCTTAATTGATTCCCAGGGTATATAAGAGGCCATTTCATGTCACAAGCAGCACTGCACATGCAAAGGCCTAGAGTGGTTTCCTGCTTACATTCAAGCCGTAGCACAACTCAGAAGTTGTCAGCTCTCACATAATGCCTAAAACAAAAGAATTATGTGAAGCCACAAAGGCAGCCATCTTGGCATTGCTGGAAATTGGCATGAGTGAGAGACAGGTAGCGAAAAAACTGAAGATCTCCAAGACAGCCGTTCATTACAACAAAAAAAACAAGCTGAACATGGCACTACCAAATTGCTACCTGGCCGTGGCAGGAAACGTCTTTCTACCCCACGAGATGACCGTGCACTCATCCGTTCCTGTGTCAGGAATCGTCGTCAGACCTCAGGGACCTTAAAATGAGTGGGCACTGTCGAGAAATGTGACTTGTTCAGCAAGGACAGTTTGAAACCGACTTGTTGAAGCTGGTTTGAAGTCACACAGAAACGCAAGAAGCCCTTCATCAATGAAAGGCAGAGGAAGGCCCGGTTACTCTTTGCTCGAGACCACAAGGATTGGACTGTTGATGATTGGGCTAAGGTTCTCTTCAGTGATGAATCCAATTTTGAATTGATGCCCCTCCAGCCAACTTACTGGTTAGGAGGAAGCCTGGAGAAGCTTACAACCCAGACTGTCTTGCCCCTACAGTAAAACATGGGGGTGGATCAGTCATGATCTGGGGTTGTTTCAGTCTGAGTGGAACAGGGCAAATGCAATTGTGTGAAGGCCGAATGAACCAGGTCATGTACAGGACTACCCTTGAAAACAGTCTTCTTCCATCAGCTGGAAAACTCTTTCCTGCCTCGAATGACTGGATTTTCCAACAAGACAATGCCCCTTGCCACACGGCAAGGTCAGTTAAAACCTGGATGGAGAACCACAACATTAGCACCATGCCTTGGCCTGCTCAATCACCAGATCTTAATCCAATTGAAAACCTGTGGAAAATCATCAAACTCAAAATGGAGAACCACAAGCCCAAAAACAAAGAAAATTTGTTTGAATTTGTCCAACAGGAATGGGCTGCTGTGACAGCAGAACAATGTCAGAAGCTGGTGGAGAGCATGCCAAGACGCATGGCTGCAGTCATCAAAAACAATGGTTATGCAATCAAGTATTAACTCTTGTGTGTATCATGTGTTTAAAGCAAACAGAAAAGAAAACATGGAATGCTTAAAAGTAGTGTTTTTGGCGGTACAATGCCATAGCTATTGATGTAAGAATTTAAGTAATTTTGGTTATTATCAAGAAAACCATGGAAAATGAATAGTTCTTAGTTCTTAAATTAAACTCTCATGAGCTATTTTTGTTCTTATCATTATAATTGTCCAAACAAATGTACCTTTAGTTGAGCCAGGCATTAAAATTAACAAGAAATTGAAGAAAACAAGGGTGGTCTAATAATTTTTTCCATGACTGTATGTGCCATATTTTCACAGACATTTGTAGGAGAAAACACATTTGTAGAACAGACTGAATAAATTGCATTAAAGCGGCTATTTTGCATGTATATGAATTCAGTTTGCCTCGAGCATTTGCACAGGTTTTAGGTGTGACTTGAGAAAAGTAAGTTTGAAAATCTCTGAAGTAGTGAAATTCAGAGCAAATGAAGGTAATGATTATAATAATTATTTTATATTATTATATTAATAATTATAATAATAGATATATATAATATAATAATATATAATTATAATAATTATATAAATATTAATATAATGATTCACATTTTGCCACAAAACACACATAACAAGACTGTGATTAACACATTTCCTTGCATTACTCAACATACTGGCTTTGATACTTTTCTAAAGACAAAGTTGGATTTAGCTTCTTTAGTTTTTGTTCAGATTGTTTCATAAACTCATTCTTCTCACTGTGATGCAGCATACAGTCAGTTTAGTTCTGAATCTGGCATTGATCAGGTCCAAAGTAAAGTTACCCTCAGGGTGAGGGCTCTCTGGTAGAGGCACAAGAAAGTGCACACACGCTCCCACAACCAGAAGTCCAACAGCTGTAAACACGGTGAGTCCTCACCTGACGATCAGCTGGGTCATGGAGAGATGACCAGCTTTCTGCTGATGGACGCCAAATCCATTCCCTGTTTTCTCATCATGATCCTGTGGGCTCACGGACATGTAGACACCTCCCAACTTAAGAGGAAATATACACTTAGAGTTACCGAGTTTATGAGTCTGATTTGAATGTCACAGAAGTTTATACAGCGGTGCAGTAACAGTTCCTGAACAAAGGAAGTAATCTGCATTTAAAGGTGTTACGACCAGCCTAGGGGATACTGGAGGAAACATAAAATTGACCACTCCTTTGTCACTTCCCAAGGCACACCGGCAAGAAACCACAAACAAACACGATTTTTGTAGTTCAAACAAAAGATTTTTTTTTTCTTTAATAATTATTTTCTTCTAATTTTACAAAGTAAATCAAAATTACCTCGGGGTAAGTAAGCATTTCAAACAACAAACAAAACACTCTTATAAATCAAAAATCTTACCTAACCACTAACGAGAAAAAGAAATATATACAAACCTAAAGTGTCTCCCTAAACGAAAAACAGGAGAAAACAGCAACCAAAAAGACTTACTTCCCCTACATTACCTTACTATTTAATGACTGATTTGGCATTCACAAAATTTCACACAACACTCTACTTCAAACAATCGGTCTTCACAAAGACATGGCGTTGAGAAGTGAGGAAGGAGGGGCAGCGTCTCTGCTTCAGCTGTCATTTTTAAAACCCCAGCCATCAGCTCTCAGCCAATCGACTGTGCCTCCACGCAGGTGTCCTCCACTCCGCGGCGGGTGCGTCTTTCCGCTGCTATCCAATCAGGACGCTCCACCTGCTGCTAAGAAGAGCAGGAGCACAGAGGGAGGGAGGAGGAAAAGGAGGAAGGCGCTCCTCTACAAAGGCAATATAATAACAATTAAATCAACAAAATGACACACAGTCATAACAAAGGATAAGTTTGGTTTCTACAGCTTTCACATTGTTTATAGAATGAAGTAGAACAATATACTCACCCAGAAGGCTTTCCTGATCCAAACAGTGCTTCAGGAGATATTTAGATCCAAAATCGAGCGGCGGACATCCGTATAATGGTAGCACACGGGGCATGTATAGCGCCGCTGCTAAAACTGCATTAATCGTCCAAAAACTCGATAGTTTCACCAATATTTCATCATGGCCCGCTCGGGCTACTCCTCCATTACAGTCTGTAACCCCAGACATGTCTTTGTGACTGTGCTGACCTCTGAACTGAAGAAGAAAAACGTTTGCCTCCACGCATGCGCAGTACAGCTCATTGTTTCAGGGGAAGACTGCCGGCTACACAACGACTTTCTTCTTCCAGTTTTGTGCAAAATGGACGAATATCTATTGGATGAAGATGTTGTGGAGGAGAACTTTGAATATGATGGGTGTCCTTACAGTTTCGAGCCAAAGTATACAGATGAGGAGCTCATCGAAAGGAGGACGTGGAGGCAAAGAGAAGAACAGCTCTCCAGAGAGTACTGTGCATGCACGGAGGCAAGCATCCTTCTTCTTCATGACAAGTAGCATTGGACGGGTCCTCGCTCTGTCACAGGTCCCTCATGCCCCGTTGACCTCGATTTTGAGGGTTTCATCCCTTTTCATCCCTTTAAACTGCTCTAAGTTAGACTGATATGTGTTTCTGCAGCTAGGTCAGCAGCCTCAGTCTTTCTAATGGGTATGTATGAGACATTCTATTGCTCCTCCTGTTGTCATGACTACATGACCTGAAGCCATGGAATGGGATGACATCATCTGGAACTGCTCTGTTTTAAGTGTCACCTGCACTCAACTGTCAGTCAGGCAGAGACATCCCAGCTGGCCTCAGCTGCAGAGCAACGATAGCTCTGAAACATTTTTTCACAGTTGCCACAGTTTTGACCTAATCTCTCTAAAAATATGACCTTCTTATGTGAAATTTTGTCAGGATTCCAGTCATGTAACTTTAGAAGCTGAATTTTGTTTTGTTTTTTCTGTAGAGGCCCAACTGACACCGGATGTCTCTTGCTGTTCCGTCGTTTCTCCATTCAATTGAATGGCAGAAGCTTCGAGTGCTGTTTCAGCATGACTAACTTTGAAGGCTCGTAATTCGGAAACCGTTTGAGAAACAACAACGAAACAACTTTCGTTCATCAATGTCTCCTCTCTCATCTGTCCACATTTCAAGCTGATACCATTTATGGTCTAGGAGGAGATCATTTTTCTGTCCGCCAAGTTTTTCCCCTGAAATTTTACTTTGAAGGGCAAATTGCTGACTTCCTTTTAGAGATGGGTCAGGGGTGTCAGCACGAGATTTGTGGGTCTTGATGAGACGAACATTTTGACGTTTGTGTGATCTCTCTACTACATTCCTAGTGGCCGTGAGGTCCATTTTAGTGTTTCCAGGTGGCGCTAGAGAGCACATTTTGGCATGTTGGGGGTTAATTTTTCCATTTTATAAAATTTTTTGCTGATTCTGAGGCGCTTGCCAAGTTTGGTGAGTTTTTGAGCATGTTTAGGGGGTCAAATTAAAGATTCATTGCCCGTCAGGTGAAAAATAATAATAAGAAACAAAGCAAAAACAATAGGGTGTGAAGAAATAGCATCCATGGTTGCGTAGCTGAAATTTTCTGTTTAATTTGATGTGCAACACTACGATATTTCTACATGAATAACTCACTTTTTCTTATGTTTTTGTTGGAGGACCCAAAATGGGGTACTTTGGGGTAGAACAGGTTTCAAAGGCATCTTAATTGAATTTAAATGTTAAGCTTGACAAATTCATCTTTACTTTTTAGTGTTAAGCTTCGAAATATAAATATAAAATTGAAAAATATCTATTGTTTTCATAAAATTAAAAGTTTTCTTTTAGTACTACTGACAGCACCCTTTTATTCGTATCAATGTGGCTTTCTGATATCAACCAGGAGGTTGTTTACCCATTCAGGTTATCTTGGGTGTGAATGGATTTTTTTATTATTATTTCTGCAACATTTCTTTCTGAATTTATTTCCTTCAACTAAATTATGATTGTTACAGGATCTGGAAATATTTGAAAATATTTTTTCTTACTCCAATGTATGCGCTCAGATACATGAGCATGAAAATTAAGTTTGATACATAAAATAGCTGCTTAGTAACCTTGACGACCATGAAAAAGATAATAAATGGTCGTCTTACTGTCAAATGATGAAAAAAAAAGCTGAGGATGTTTTCAGAAAAATGATGGGCTATTTTGGGCTGGGCGATATGGCCTTAAAATAAAATCCCTTATTTTTCCAACATCACTCTTTTTACTTTACTTATTTTATCTCTCAAAAAATCATACAAAAATTTCCAAGTGACACAAAAATGACATGAATCAGATATTCCTTTATCTTATAAAAATATCTTCCCAAACCAAACAAAACGTCCCACTGAGCTATTTTCACAGCCTATAACATGGAGCTCTCCAATCAATATTTAATCTCATTAAAAAATTTACAAAAAATACAAGCCTAAAGATGTGCTTTTTAAAGACCTTTTAGGGCCTTCATGAAATCTGTACATTTTCAGCATTTATACTTCCAAACTCTGCAACAACTAACACTTGGACTAAGTAAAGAACAAAAAATTGACTTTAAATTTCAAAATCATCTACAGAAAATAATTTTAATTAATCTATTTAACTGATACATTGTCCAGCCCTAGTGCTCCAGTAAAACAATCAACCGTTAAAGCTATGGTGTACGTTTTGAAACCGCAGCCTGCCCCCCTTCCCTCACCCCTCCCCTCCGTGTTCCAAGATTCCGCCCCCAGCTCGTGTCGCATCATAACAACAAGCCCCCTCGGACACAGCTATGAGTGACTAACATAATATATCAGCAGCAAACTCAATCAAAAACAGCTCAGCTCAACTGAAAGTATCAAACACGACAGACATCCCCCTTGTAACACACAGCGGTAGCCATTTCAATTGGACCGACGGCAATGAGGGGAGCCGATTGTGGGGGAGGATTTATCTTTCTCGGCCTGTCCTCCCCAGCTCAGTTTACAATGCTAACGATTAGCGGCTAACAGGCTAACATCTATTGACAAAGTCAACCTGCTCCGCTACAAGTCATTAGCCAGTATAGGCACAGACTAACCAGAGTTATTCAGCAGACATCTCCCACTGTAGTAAACAAAGCCATTACCTGTTCAACCAGGGGCGAAATGGCCGATGCTGAAGGTCTGACGGCCGACTGAGGCCGTTCGTTAGCCCGCTAACAGGCCTCGACCGGCCGCTCGGAGCTCCGTTGGACCCCAGGGGAGAGAGAAGCAGCTTCCTGGTTTGAGCGCTCTGCTTTTACGGCTTCATGATAGTTCAGTAGCTAACGTTGCTAGCTGCTCACCGGAGGTAGAGGGGAGGAGGCGGGACCATGGGCATGATGCTGCGTAGCGAGGGAGACAGGGGTTTGGATGGACTCACAGACCAATCGAACCGTGCATGCCTGCACGGTTCGATTGGTCAACTAGTATGCAGCTTTGCAGCGGATATACTGAATGGATTTTTTTCGTTTCTTCTTGGTCTTTATATTGTGTAGATTGGACCATAGGACCATAACAGCCTCATAAACGGTGTTATTAAGATGTACAAAGCTTCCAAATCGTAGACCATAGCTTTAACCTGGTTTAATGTAGGGGTTTAGGACACAAGAAATCACAATGTCTCATTAGTGATGATGTCTTACAACTAAAAATAAAAATAAACACATTTTACTTTTGGGTTCAATCCACCTGAGTTCATTAATGTAGAAATGGCGCCATCTGTTGGTAAAACACAGTAACAACAACCAGAAGTTGGCTGGTCTGTCAGACAAATGTAGGAACCACTGTCACGTTCAAAGGGTTTTTTCACACTTTTAAAGTACAAACAAAAAAAGAGAAAGACAGGGAGAGATGAAGACAGAGAGAAGAAACAGTATTCTCTGTTAAATCTTGAAAATACAAATGACAACATCAATACTCTCATGGTTTTATAGACACATCTAAAGAAGCTCTGGATTTCTGAGCTGCTCTTGAAACTTTTGACAGAACAAACTGTCCTAAAGAAGTTAAGGCAACACTGCGATGGCAAAGGTCACCTCAGGGTCAAATGGCCACACCAGAGGCCCACAAAAACCCTGAACTATGAAACTGCCTTTTTTTTAATGTATTTTTGGGGCATTTAGTGCCTTTATTGATAGGACAGTGGATAGGCTTGTGAAAGGGGGTGAGAGAGTAGGGGAAGACACTCTGTAAACTGGTCAGAGGTGGGATTCAAACCTGGACCGGCAGAAGCATGTACATGGGGTGCTTGGTTGCTAACCACTCCGCCAAACCAGCACCCCATGAAACTGCCTTTTTGCTTGTAAGATATTGGACTAATGTACACTGCTTTAACCCTATAAAGCCAATTGTATCATATCTGATACATACTTTTATAATACCTCTATCTACTCAATAGGATCAACAATATACAAAAAAAAAACATCTGAATACAATCAGATAAATGATAAAAATGCCCTCAAATGGATTATCAGTTGCCAGAAACACCTAATGTATCGAATGAGATACAAAAAATCTTTATGCTGAATTTAAAGGACATTTTTATATTTTTAGGATTTTAGCAGAAAGTGAAACAAACATTTCAGCTCCAAAAAAAAAGATTTTTTGGCTATAATCTATGGTCTTGGGCTTTAACAGTGCAGCAAAGTTATTAGACCACCTCTTTAGAACAAATAAAAACAAAAGAAACATGTATATTTTTGGAAATCTTTCAAAACTGGTGAAAACTGAAAATGTCATTTCACAAACAATTTAAACAGGAAAGAAGATTTTCAAACTGAAAATCACTGAAGCCAATCACCTGAATATCCCAAAATTGTGAGCTACTGGGCAACTGGGCTTTCCAAGAGGCTTTTCTGTAACCTGGCACAACATCCAGGCAATAATAATTATTTCTGTAAAATTATGCCAGTTAAAAACTTTAATGGGAAACATAAACATCATATCAACATGAAACTATCCTGAGACTGTTTACATATTTTGCTTATGTTTTAAAAGTAATAACATTGTATATTTTTTAGATTTTGTGTTGCTGGCTATCTTTAACATAGTATCCAATTTCCTCCATGCAAGATGCATCCCAGCTATTTCTACGGGAGAGGGAAAGAGAGCAGGGCAGAAATAACTGTCAAACTAGAGGAGGAATCAGATCAAAATCAACTGAAATGAGTTGAAATCAAATGAATCAAATGAAATAAAACAGAAAAAAACAACTGAATGAAATGAAACAAAAAGAATGATAGATTGAACTTAATTGAAAAGGTTCAAGGTTCTTTGTTTCTATTAGCAGACGTTGAGAGGAACTGCTTTGTTGACTTTCACAAGGCATGAAATGAAATCAGATCAAAGTAATGAAATCAGATCAAATCATTTGAAATGAGTTTAAATCAAATGAACTGAAACAGAAAAAAAACTGAATGAAATGAACATAAAGAATGATAGATCGTACTTTATTGAGCCAGGTTCAAGGTTTCAGGTTTTTATTAACAGATGTTTCAGATAACTGTTGAAATTCTCCAGTGTTTTCACTGTATAAATGTTTATTTGTTCATTTTGGATGAGTATGACATGGATATGTTGAGCCTTGTTTTAAATAAAATGCCTTTTTGGTCAAAAATGTTGATTTATGGCACTTTCCACGATTGCATATTGTTGCCATGTGGCAACAATTGATCAAAGACCTCCCCTTTAAACTTTTTAAAAAATATTTTTTTTTCATTTATCAATTATGTAGGCCATTTTAAGTAATAAAAACATTCAAAACATTTTTTTTTTTTTAACCATTTTTAAGTAATAATTCATGCAATAGAGGGTTAAGAACCTGTCGGGTTTATGAAGGAAGCGCGCGCTCTCAAATTTCCTTACGCAGACGCACGCACAGGAAGTGACCGCCTGTGAAAACCTCCTATAAGAGCAGATTATCTCATATTACATAATATCAGCCAGACAGCGCTCCTACACTGAGCTCACCCCGGAGAAAACAGACAGGAGAACCTCAGGAGACCCCCAAGAGTTCAGAGAAGCATGGAGAGCGGCAGCCAGACCTCAGCCAGGTCCTCCTGGACCGACTGCTCTGTCCTGATGCGGCTCCGCAGGCTCGTGCCTGTCGGCTCCAAGGCAGAAGTAATCGAGCTGTCCACTGTGGCTCTGCCTGTAGTGAGTACAAGTTTGAGGAAGTCATGACCAAAGTCATCTCCCTGTTTTTAATTTTCATTCATTCATTCATTCATTCATTTTCTATACCCGGCTATCCCTTTCGGGGTTGCGGGGGCTGGAGCCTATCCCAGCTATTATCGGGCGAGAGGCGGGGTACACCCTGACCCAGAGAGACAGACAACTATTCACACTCACACTTTTTTGTAATGATCTCCTCCTCTCCTCCTCAGGTCATGTCCCAGCTCTTGAGCTTTGCCATAGGTTTTGTCAGCACCGTTTTCTGTGGTCACCTGGGGAAGACCGAGCTGGCTGGAGTCGTTTTAGCCATAGCTGTAAGTAGTCTTGGCAAAGAAAAAAAAAATCATAATACAGTTTATTTTAATTGATATTAAAATCACAATTATGAAAAACAATCACTCACTGAATTTGAGTTCCCAGCATTCAATACATTTACTTAAAAAACTTTGGAAAAAAAGTCATTTTGATTGTGAAAATATGAATTTGAAATGTTTAACAGATAGTATGAGTAAATAGATAAATAAAAATACATTAAATATTGTACTTGAGGTTAGAGAATGAATTCTTAAAGCCAAAACACAAACACCAAACCATTCACCAAGACATGGTATGTGGCACATAAATTGTTTTGTCCTGATGGTCTTGATTTTGTAATTGAAGGTAGCAGTAATTGTAGTTGACGTTTTAGCTCAATTAATTTCTCGGCCCAAGCCATAAGTACAGAAACTGATTGTTCTTCAGCAGGGATGAGAAGCCAACTAAACCGCTTTTGTATTTACTCTTTTTGAAATTAATTAATATCTGAAGTCTTTTTTAGGGAAGAAAATGGGGGGAAAGTACATTACAGAATAGCAAATAAAATGTTCCCCTTTTTTGTTTTAAAATACATATAACAACAAATAACACTGTCAGTACAACATAAAAAGATAAATAAATAAAAAATAACAATAAATTATTAAATACGGATAACCAGTTGAGTATTACATACAGCTGTAGAGAAAAAGGATAAAATAAAGATATAAAGATTGGACCAGATAAATTAAAGACACATACTTGATGAAAAGTAATCAATATATGATGTATATATTAAGTAAAACAACAAAGTATCACCATGACAATTTGAGAAAACATACAAATGGATGAAATTGAAATTGAAAAAAAAAGACCTATAAATATAAATTTAAAAAAATGATGGAGCTGTCAGTCCACAGAGAAGGTTTATATAGTAAATAAAAGAGTTTGGTTATCCATAGGGTTTAATACAACAGCCTTTTACAGTTCAGCAGATCTTACCTAGTTTAATTAAGGACATAACATCTTTTAGCCAGAGAGACATAGATGGGAGCTTAGTAGATTTACAAAGCAGTAAAACGGGATTTTATTGTTAAATACTTTACTAAATGTTACTTTAACAGTTTTAGAGGTTGTATTGTTGTCCACGTTGTAACATGTCCCACAAAAATGATTTAGAGCCAACATGTTCAAAATTATAAGAATTTCATTTCACAATATTAAATGTACATTAGCCAAGTGTTTTCATGGTACTAAAGTGTGGATAATCATACGGATAAACTGAGTTATATACATTTTCTGTTTTCTGGAAAATGCCATTATTTCAGTAATGGCATTGTCAATGTGGCCTACCAGTCAGTTTTAAATGTGTTTCTATATTTTTTTTTCATTCAAAAATCTGCTTGAAAAACATTAACATGGCAATATTGCCTGTTGGAAAGAGCTGTTACTGTTTCTGTAAAACTTTCATAAGAAATACAAATATATTAAAAAGGTAAAATATAATTAAATTACTTGTAAAATGTTAAAAAGTAGCAGAATTTGTCCTGAATTGTGTTTTTAGCTTGTAAACTTAAGTATGACCATTTTATACGAGTCAAAATACAAAATTAGAGCAGAGTAGTTGTTAAAATGAGATCAACCTACAAACTCCTCAGCTTTTGCAACATGTGAGGACAAAGCTAACGTGGCCCTCAGGTAACCAAAGTTTTGTCATAGAATCTTTGGTATATTCTGCCGTAAATGTAAACTATGACTCAAGGCATGAACAAAGTACTTTTTATTTGCATCCATAATCTGTAACTTCATTACGTCAAGTCTCATCAACCCCTCTTCAGTTTTGTTTTCTTTTATATGAGTCAAACTACTGTATCAAGATGAAGTCACGAAAACGATGGGCTGAGTCATCACAAACAGCTGCTGCTCTTTGAACATGACACAGAGAAGTGTTATCGAGGGATTCAGGACTTATCAGTAAAACTAAGAGAGAGCTCTTTCTTTCTGTACTTGACTAACATTTTATGAAAGTAACATTTCCATATGTCTCTTCTGTAGAGTCTAAATTAAAACAGCTTCCTCTGAGCACTTGATCTTATTTTGTTGTTTTTAAGGGCACTGTTTTACACGTACTTTGGTAATAAAAAGCATTTTTATCTGTGGAGCACTTTTCAGCTTTTAAATTGCTTCATAAAAGACATCAGAACATGAAGACAAAGGAGAGAAGGCATTAGAAGAAAACCTCAAAATGCTTTTAAACAAACAATAAATCAGCAAGAACACTGAAGTGTATAGCTGCCACACTGAATAAAGGTTGTTCATAGTATCAACTATAAAGTTGTGTGAAAATCAGTGTGGCACTGATATGCTCCCATAAAACAGACAGGAAGAAGGAAGGAGAAAAAGAGACAAACTGAAACTGAGGCCACAACTTTAACAGGAGGAGAGATTATTGTACAGAGTTAAAAAATAAAATTAACCAGTCAAAGATGGCTGTAAACAGGTTAGTCCTCAGCCTTGATTTCCAGCAGACCTACAGTTTTCCGGGAGTTTGCTAACTTTTTGTTTTTACCTACATAATAGGGCTGGATAAAATGACCGAAATATCATATCACAGCATAATTAATCAAGTATTTGATTAAGTAGTCTGTTTTGCTTTACAGAAAAGGTATTAAGGTATACATTTTGAGATATCAACCATTGCTTATTATGTTTAGCAATATGTGTGTCTCACCAAACATAATATCTGTGTTGGGTTTTGTTAATTGTTGTAATGAAACCGACTTTGCTACTGTGTTTTACAGTTTCAGACTGTGGCTCAGTGTGGTTTAAATTATGGAAAATGATAAAATCTCAATGAATCCAGTAACTGGTGGTATAAAAAAATATTGTAAAAATACGATGATCCTTAGTCATTTTTCTTTATGGCTTTAATTTGCCTTTATTGACAGCTGATTGACAACAAAGGGGAGAGATAGTTCCCAGGCTGCCTGTACAAGGAGAGGGTCACAGGTGCGACCCACTCAGCCACACCAGCACCTGTGACCCTCAGTCTTAGACTGCGTTTACACGGCACTGAAAACGGTCAAATCCGATAAGTTTTTGTTGTGTTTTGGCCTTGCGTTTAGATGGAAACTCGTTGCGTTTTGTCTGAAAACGGTAACTTTTTGAGAACGGGCTCCAGAGTGGAAAGTTTCCAAAACGCTCTTCATGCAGCTCCATGTAAACCCGCATCAGAGCGTTTAAGGGTGAAACACTGACGTCACCGCATGCGCAGTACTCTTTCAGATGAAGGCTGTGCGCGCATACCAGGAACAACAACAGCTTCCAAGTAAAGTGTGAGCCTCTTACCGTGCTCAGTTTGTTATCCAGACAAAACTATCCAGACAGATTTGCTGTCCGAACTGATTTGTTGTCCAGAAAAGAAACTCCTGCGTCTCTGTGCGTCTATTCGCCATTGTTGTTTGTGAAACGTTTTTCTTCTTCATACGTGTGTTGTAGCAGCGCTGCCTCTCTGCAGATCTACACCGCCATCTACTGAACCGGCATGCATACTACAGCGGGTCCATTCGTCTCCAGCATCGTCGTCTGAACGCAGAAGAATTTGAAAACACAGAGGAAAGACCTTTGTGTCTTCAAGGCAGGAGTGTCCGTGTAAACGCCGCCGTATATTTACCAAAACAAAGTGGGTACTGCACAAACGCACTGGCATCACAGCAGACCCCTGATCATGCCAGTGTTAGCTCCCTATTAAAATGTCTGATAAATGAACTGAGCACAAAAAGTGAAACATTCATATTAAATTAATTATATGTTAACAGGTCTTCTGCAATAAATCTTACATGGACTTATGTATTTTATTTATGTATCTTTGTTTTTTGTCAGGGACAATACATGAGTGTTGTTATATCTTAATTCAGAGTGTAGATTAATGATTAATGACTATAAATAAAACAAACAGTTAAGAATGATAGGTTAAATAACATTGTAGAAAAAAAACGAAGTAGAAGATAGAAAAGATATAATTTGCAATACAAGTCTTGTACTTTAATGTTCACATATTTACTTTTATTTAAACCATATGGTTTTACCTTGTTATTGTTTGTCAGCACTGTGTAAAAATGTTCATTATTTTTAATCAAGTCTTGTGGCGCCCACTGATGTAGCTGTGGACTGTGTTGCTGTGGCATTTCAGCACTGCTGTAAACAGTCATTGAGCACGAGGCGTGGCCCCTTCTCCTGTTCTTCAGGATTATTTCTTTAAATAGTTCAACTGTCAGTTGCTATATAGAGCCCAATGAAATAATGATGTCATTTTACACTGAATAAACCAAAACCATGATTAAAAATATGGTCTTACGCTCAGTTTTATCTGATAATATGAATTATGTTTAAGTGCCTTTATCTTGCATTTATCTGTAATTATATGCCTCTGTAATTCAATGTCTTTCATGTATCTAATTTGTTCTAGTCTTGCTGCTGACTCAATTAACTTTGGAAAAAGAAACATGTTAATGTTTAACCATAATCAGCTGTTGTTTGTCTTTACCTTTAGGTTATTAATGTTACAGGAATTTCAATCGGGTCCGGTTTGGCAGGTGCATGTGATACTCTAGTTTCTCAGGTAAGAGCCTGAAGGACTCATATTAAATCAAGTTTGACAAATATTCCAAAAAGAGAATATATAAAGCATAACTCCCCTTTGTTTTTAGATATTCGGGAGTCGTAACCTCATGAGAGTGGGGGTCATTCTGCAGAGGGCCGTCCTGATTTTGTTACTGGCGTGTTTCCCCTGCTGGGCAATCCTCATCAACACGGAGCCTCTTCTGTTGGCCTTCAGACAGGAGCCAGAGGTGGCCAGGTAATCAATCAATCAATCAATCAATCAATCAATCAATCAATCAATCAATCAATCAATCAATCAATCAATCAATCAATCAATCAATCAATCAATCAATCAATCAATCAATCAATCAATCTTTGTTTGTATAGTGCCAATTCATAACAAGTGTTATCTGAAGACACTTTACAATAGAGCATAAAACTCTTCATTTTATGGGTACACATACATGCATAGATGCATACATGCATATATAAAATACAGATGTACATATATATACAAATAGATCCAAAACCAACATGAATCCATATAGCCAGTCATGAATCCCTTCATCATGGTGGCAAGAAAAAACCTTCTATTAAGCAGCAAGAAATCTTG
>JAZDUH010000270.1:9197500-9432500 GCA_036419115.1 Scarus forsteni
GACCTCCATGAAGGGATGGTCTCGATCCGCTCCATCTCCCTACATTTGGTGCGGTTTCACTGGTGTAAAACAAAGTGGTCTGAACTGATCTACTTTTGATGCATTACTTCCTGTTAATCCTGCGGTTGAATCTTTTGCTTACTCAATTTGTCGATTTGTTTATTCTGGTTGAGGATTACGATGATTTACGAGGGTCCAGAAGGTCGCTGATGCCGCCTCACACATGATACAAAAAACACATTTGAAGGAAAATGTAGAAGAGAGCGAAACATTGGTTGTTTGGTGTAGGAAATGGTTACCATGGTAGCCTCTTCTTCGTTCTCCTCCATAGCAGGTTTGGTAACCAGTTCCGTGCATATCGCCCCCTGCTGTTTCAAACTGAGTAAATGCACAAGTTGGCCCGAGGACGGTTCGATGTTGCAAGTGTGAATGCAAGCCAGCGGGGAAGGGGGCGAATTGTGCCGCAGCACGGTTCGAAACAAGTGGGCCTAATGTGAAAGTGCCCTAAGTATATTCATAAAGATCCTGAGATCTTTAGTTGAAGTCAGCTGCGTGTCAGCAGAGTTTTAGGTCACCCTTTTCAAAGAACAATCAAACCAGAGTTTTTAAGTATTGGTGATAACAACACCTGTTTTTCATTTCCTCATCACTTGAAATTGTTTGTAATATTGGTGGTAATTGACCCTTTATTGGCTTTCTGATTGGCTAACTGACCAACCAATCAGAATCAGAGAATCCCTGCTCAAGCATCACAGCAGCAGGTTTTTGTCACACACTTTCTGTGTAGGCAGAGTCTAAATTATTTACGTAACATTAATTATTCTCAATGTCTAAAGACATTGTTTTTTTTCTGTAGTTTTGCGTTTTTTCCTGAATTTGATATAGTTAAAAAAAAGTACCAGATGGATTAAATATGAATAAAAGCTGATGAAAAGTAAGTTTCATATTGGACAATAGATTTTGTCCAGCCTAGTAACAGTAACTAAGGGCGGGGTTTAACAGGATCACTTCCTTGGAAGGGCAGAGCTTGACTAAGAGCAAATTTTTCAGGGATTACTTGGGGCTGTGATTGCATCCTATGCTCAAACCTCCAGAGAGAAAATCATTGTATTCTGTTTTTATTTAAGTTTTTACTAGGTTTTGAGGTTTGTTTTATGATATGATATGACATAATATCAAATCTGGTAACTTGACTGTTATCAATTTTAGAAAATATAACACAGGAGAGAACGCTGAGGCATAATCACCACTGTTTTTTTTTTTTTCAATTAAAGATAGTGTTTCCTTCAGTCATCTGCAGCTGTTTGAAGAGTCCTCATTAAGTGTCCTTTTGTGAAGGTTTGGGAGAGTAGGTGGGTTTTTTGTATTTTTGGAAACTCTTGAGCTTATCTGCTTGCGTTTTGAATGTACAGCTACATTTTTTTGTGTGAAAGTGCTTTTTAGATAGTTTTTGATTGATTTGATAATTATTAATGAATATAAATACTGTACTTTTTTCAATATGGAAAAATAAGCATACAGTAAAGGTTTGATCTGACAGGATACATGAGTATATCATCGGTCAGCTCAGCTCAGCCACAGTAGTCGACGTGTGGGAGTGTCAGACTGTAGTAAGGTGGGCTCCCATGATGTAAGGGTCGTGCTGCCCTGATAAACCAAACACAGCATCTGTGACCTCTCTGTCTGTCTGGGCCGTACAACTTTGTCTTGTTTGATGCTGAGGATGGAAAATCCCAAATCAGTTTAAGCTGTGGGGTATTTCTTATTGACTGCTTTGTGGCTTAAAGAAAATAAAAAATAAGAGACAAGAAAGACTGTTGAGGCATAATCCAGCACTCCGACAGAAACCAATTTGCCGTGACGTGGCTGAAGGCCAAACCTCAAAGCTGCTCTGATCTGATCTGATCTGACAAAAGAAAAAGGGAGAAGAAAGCCAAACCCCGTCTACACACACACCTTCTGCACAAAGAGTAAACACAGCCAGGAGACTCACGGGTCTTTGGCCGTAGAAACACTCCATCACGCTGGCTCACACGCCCTGCTAACACACGCCACAGCAGCAGCCACTTTTCCTCCAGGCCAGGATCACCCACAGGTCATGTTTAAGAACTAGGAGGAGTGGATGGATGCCGGCATCTTCCATCACTTTCCTCTTCCTTATCTGTGCTTGTATCATCCGGCTGCAAACAGAAAAGCTTTCTCTCTTCCTTATTCCCGTCACAGTGCTTCAGTTCAGTCGTCTTCCTGTGAATCACACCGTGTTGATGAGATCTTACTGTCCCATAAAGGGAGGCTGTGACGTAATCAGATCAGTTGTGGACAAGTCTAATCACCTGATAGATTTATTACAGATAAAATCATGGACTCCATGAAAGGAGCCAGGACAACAATCCAACAGAAGAGGATTTGAATGACTGATAAGCTGTTTACGTGTTGAGGAGACAGATTACAGTTAAGATCTTAACGACAGTGCTCTCAGTGCTGCGATTCAAGCAGGACACCAAAACATACAACTTCCAAGCTGAATCTAAATCCTACACAGAACTCAGCATCTCAAGGACGTTAACTTAACATGCACTTCAAGGTCTGCATGTCCTAGTGTTCACTGTTAACATCATGTTTTGAGTGTCTATTCAGCAATAATTTTATGTTAATTGAATAAAAAATTAACTTGAAAGCACTCTGAGAGTGCAAACGTCCATCAAGGTACCGCACATATTGCTGTTACAGCTATAAGCAATAGTTCTATGATACAGTTAGCATCATATTATGATTCACTGACCTTGAAAACCCACACCTCGCACTCAGAATAATGCTGGTATCATTGCTTGACAGTTACTGAGCAAAAACAATTGTTTGCTAATGGTGGTGTTCTGGATAACCACCAAAATCTAATTGTTTTTAAAGTGGGCCATTCCCAACATCTCCAGAAATTTCAGCAAAATCCGTCCAATAGTTTTTGCTTAATCTTGTTAAGAAACAAACACATGTCAGTAAAAAACAAAAACCTCCTTTAAAGAAGTAAAAATGTAGTCCTTGTAGGATCAGATGGAGCTCTTTATCCCTCCCCTTTGGAAATGCTCAGAGCTGAGAGGGTGGGGAGGCTCCAGGAGGCAATGATAATGAGCTCTGTGCTGATTGGCTGCCCAAAGAAAGACTGATGGGAGGGGAGAGGAGGGGAAAATGGACTTTCAAAACAGTCATGAGCAGAAAACACATGTAGGTGGAGACTGTATACATATGACATCATAAACCCCTGGAAGTTAAAAACAGAGCATTTTAAGGGACTTTCTTTAAAGAGGCATTTCGTTGTGAAGTAAGAGTTTAGTTAAAAATGTTCTTCTGCTTGCTAAGACACTCCTAGCAACATTGAAAACAAATTTGATTTTACAGGAGAGAACATGGGACCTTTCAAGTCTGCTAAATGTTCCATGCATGTGAGATAGTTTAATGTATCATGCACATAAGTCAGCTTAATGCAGTGTTTTCAAAAAGTGGATAGTGACCCCCAATAGGGTGGTGCTAAGTCTAAAAATGCAGAAGTTATTTATTTTAACTTTTATTAAAAGAACTGTGAGGAGTTTCTAATTAATTACAAAAAAAAGTCTCACTTTTAGATATATGCCTGATCAAAATACACACTTTAAGATGAGTTTTATAGCATCTAAACAGGTTATCTATAAATGCTATTCCTTAGCCTTCCGATCGGGTCGAACAGAGCTGGACTGGCCTGGATACTCAATTTTCGGGAACAAGACAATTAAAACTAGAGCAAATTTATATTATTCGGACACGTCTTAGAGCACCGGGCTGTAAGTAGCGAAATATAGCCGGCTGCAAAACTACGATACTAAGTTTTCCAAAAATTGCTTGTTGTCACACATCAAAAACTACCGCTACGTAACTAGAAAGAGATACATTACGTCGTCGCTTTGCATCCTGTAAGTTGTTGAAAAAAGAAGTTGTCAAGCAATGCAGAGTTCTGAGGAAGGTCCTAGCTGCATTCATTAGCATCACAACAAACACACGCTGTAGTTCGAGTCACGTCTTTTTGTGCATTCCAGTTGTAGTCAGAAGTAGGAATTTCCGGGTTCCGAGTGGGAAACTACAACTGGAACGCCGATAAGTCGGAGATGATGTCACTCCCAGTTCCGAGGTTACTGGAACACAGCATTACGACAGTCGCCGCGCGTGCTCATGGATAGCAGAGTCCTGATGTCGCCGGAAACAGATTCTCCTCATAGCACCTTTAAATAACACATCCTTGATTGTTTTAGTTAACAAAATTACACATGCATCTCCACATACCTCCACAAAGAAGGTTGTGTTGTTGCCAGCTGTTTGCATTTTTTGTCTTGTTGGATTGTTTTTTTGTTTGCAAGATTATCAAAAACTGTGGGGTGGATTTTGCTGACATTTTCAGGAGATGTTGGGAATGGCCCAACCTAAAAATGATTAGATTTTGGTGGTGGTCCAGATAACCAGCATTAGCAAACGGTCGTTTTTGCTCAATTACCGTTTTACTAATAATGATATCAACATGATTCAGAGTGCTAGGTGTGGGTTTTTAGGGTCAAGGAAGCATATTATAATGTTAACTTTTATCATGGAATTATTTGATCATCGCTGTAACAGCAAAATGTGGGCTACTTTGGTGGAAGTTTGAGCTCTCTGAGTGCTTTAGTTGGTAAAACATTTGAGATCACACTTTTTGTTCCATTTTGACTTTGCCAAGTGAGCCTTCCCTCTTATTTCCTGTCATTATTAGCTCACTGCTGACTCAATCATAATTCAAATGCTTATGTTTGAGTTTATCAGTCTTTTCATTCATATCTTTGCTTCAAGCTTGATGGACATAAAGATTAGACTTTCATGTTAGCCGGCTCATCCAGACTCAGACCACACGGCTCAACAGTTGTCTCATCTTTAAACAGAAGAGCTGAGCAGTCAGAGAGTTCAGGTCAGGGTTAAGGTCCAGCTCAGCCTCTGGAACAGAAAACGGCCTCTTCCTCCTGAGTCTCACACACAAGTCCATCAGCCCTTGCCCTTTTTTATTTCACACTTTCCAAATGTTCCGGTCCTGAGCACCCAGCAGACCTCAGGGTGAGGAGCAGGAGGTCATAAGAGGAGAGTGAAGACACCAAAGATCAGCCAAGCACACCTCGAGACAACACAGCAGTACTCACAGTTTGTGCCTGATGCCGACTAAAATATGGAAATGACCCAGAAAAAACAGGCTGTGGCTGGATTTATCCTGCTTTGGGGTTTGATGCAGACGACTGGTTTTGTAAATTATGCAAAATGCAGATGACCTGACCAGGGATGGGCAACTTTATTCCAAAAAGTGCCACGTTACCTGTTTTCTTATTGTAAATCATTGCAATATATAGCATACTAGACAGTAGCTTAAATGCAATGAAGATGTACAAATATATAAGCAGGGCTGCTACAAAGGGGCGAAATGCTTGGGCGTTATAAAGGCCATGATCAATATGGTCCCTAAAAATGGAATATAAATTTATCCTCATGGGCAAGTACTTTCTTATCACACTATAATGGTAAAGCATCTTATTCTGTTTTTCGTTTATCATCATTGTAAAAAGGCATCATTCTGGTAGCCTTCTTGCTGGTAAGAGATTTTTTGAAAATCTTTTCAGATGCTTAAAAATGTCCCCAAAAAGCCAGAAAAGGTCCAACATTATGGTTTATTTGTTACTGTTGGAGAAGATTCAATGGAATTAATGTTTCTTTTTCATGTTTGAGCTTTCTTATTACTTTTTGTTGGCATAAAAAAGCTGCAGTCAATTGGTGAAAAGTCAACAGTGACATGGGGGTGTGACAGATAAGATGATATAAATGGAGAACATAGATCGATCCATTTTTTAGGCATGCTTAAGACTTTTTCTGCCTTTACTGGACAGAGAGTCAATAAACAGAGAGAAATGAAATGTGGGATATTTGCCACTGCATCAAGTACAACAACCTTGAGACGAGGGGCCTGTGAACATAAACTGTGACTATTGGAGCCCTGGGAAGAAGTCTTTTTGCACAAAGTTATGGTTATTTAAACCTAAAATTAATATTTTATGATCGAGGTGTTGTTTAAGCAGCTGTGCTGGTTTGTTTGAGCTGTACTCATGAGGCCCACATTGATGTCATGGTGTCTTATTGACACTTCTGTGCATAACTTTATTGGGAAAAAAACTATTTTACCATTCTTATATTTAAAATCAAATGGAGGAGGTCATATTCAATTTACTAAGCATACAAAAATTAAGCCAGTTTAATCTACTTTTCAGTGTGAATCACAGAATCGTGTGGTTATCTCTCTTTAATTATACAAATGCATTTGGTGATGCATAAATTTAGTTATTCAGAAACTATAACAGCCAGTTGTATTTCTCTTTTATTTGAAATAAAGCATTTTTTAATGTTGAGGTGAAATTTTTTTCATGTTTTCTTCATGTCTGTCTTTTCTAAAAAAAATTGAATATACTTGTGGACCGTATTGGGCCCACTTACTGGGCTGTATGTGGCCCATGGGCACCCCCCTTGCCCATCCCCGACCTAAACATATTCCTGATTTGATTCTTCCAATGCCCATTAATCCAATCAGTGTTTTTTTTCTTAAGCAAATTCAGGAAAAGAAAAAGTAAATCAGAGTTCAGGGCTGTCCACACAATTATTAAAACTTCAATAACAATAGTTGATAAAAAAAAAAAGTGAGAATTTGTTTTAGTGAGATTCTCTTGATATTGATATTGGTAAAGACTACAAATTAATAATACATCCACTTATGAATGGCACATTAAAAAATTCAATCCAAACCACTGCACTTTGAACACAATCATAATTGGGTGATAAAATGTGAAAATGAATATATATATATAATAAAAATGTTTTGAACTCCTTGTAAACTCCACTGCCTGATATTAACTATCGAGTAAAACTGAATAGGCAACAACTCAATAGCTGATATGGTGATCAGTCGAAGCACACATGTCCACATAGTGGCATCTGTGTGAAGAGGGTTATTAAATGCAAATTTTATTGAGATATATGAAAATGGAGGGTCAACAAAGTTTCAGAACTCCAACACTGCTTTCACTGCTTCAACACACGGGCAATGCTACGTTAAGATTTGACAAGAAAACAAAAGGCATTGGGTGACCTTTTACTGTATATATTTGGGGTTTGGGTTGTCATTAAAATCAACGTTTTTGGAGAATTAATTTGGAATTATAATGTATTTACCTATCTAAACTGTAAGACTGAGTCCACATGTGGCAGTGCTTCTGGGTGTTGTTGATACAGTATCTGGCTTTTGCTTTGCATGGTAGAGTTTTAACTTGAACTGGTAGATGTAGAGATGAACTGAATTTACAGATAATGGTTTCCTGAAGTTTTTCTGAGTCCATGTTGTAATATATTTAACAGAATGATTAGGCTTGCGGCTCACATGCAGAGATTTGTCCAGATTCTCTGAGTCTTTTGATGATATTATAAACCGTAGATGATGAAATCCCTGAATTGCTTGCAATTGTAAGTTGAGTAACTTGTTCTTAAACTGCTGGACTATTTGCTCATGCACTTGCTCATAAACCTCACCCTGTCCTCGCTTATGAATGACACAGCCTTCTGAGCACACTTACCTGTTTTTAACAGATGTTTTTTGAATATTTCTTACCTTCCCGGTCTTTTGTTGCCCCTGTCCCAGCTTCTTTGGAATGCTTTGCTGGCATCTAATTTAAATTGAGTACTTGCTAAAGAAGAAAAGTTTATCAGTTTGAATCGTTTAATATCTTGTCTTGTCTGCAGGGTATTCAATTGAATACAAGTTGCATTTGCAAATGATTGTATTTGATTTTTTAATTATGTTTACACCATGTCTCAGCTTTATTGGAATTGGGGTTGGATGACCTCAAAGAGAAGTCAAAGTTTATCGGGCTGTTTTTGTCCAAACTTTCCCCTGACCAAGGACTGCAAATGCCACATTATCTTCTGTTTTACAGGATAATCCTATAAGATTATCCTGTGGTCTGAGGTATCTTAAGAGTCAATCTGTTCTGATAATTGGCTCTTGAAAAGGACACGTCAACAAATATTAAACTTGTTTAATATTAAATTTGTTCAATATTTACAACCCAAAATCTTCGCATGTGGGGAAAGCCAATGACTCCTGAGTCATGGCTTTGTGAATTGTGATGTGGAATGGAATATAGCCAATCAAGAACGAGCTCCCTGAGGGGCCATGAGAATTATACACAAGGAAGCAGGTGTAATAAAAACAAGCATGGCTGACCTGAAAAATAAAATTGGATGGACCTTGGAAATGAAGGATCAGCTCAAGTGTTCATGCTGTCTCAGGGATTTGTCCACAGTCCTATATTTTTATCGTTAACAATTTCTCCATCAAAAATAGTCCCAAGATGGGGTGCTGGTTAGGCGGAGTGGTTAGCAACCATGCACATCCCACATACATACTTACCTGTCCGGGTTTGAATCTAGCATAATTTGCCGAGTGTCTTCCCCTACTCACTCACCCCATTTCACAAGCCTATCCACTGTCAGTCTCATATAAATAAAGCCACAAAAGGCACAAAAATACATTTTTAAAAATAGTCCAAAGACGACTATCATTCCCTCTTCTTGCATGTGCTCATGTTGTGTGTTGCTTTCTGGTTGTTATGTTTCATCCTCTTTGTTTTGTTGGATCACGTTTTGTCATGAGATCTCTGTTTTAGGGCACTTTCACATTAGACCCACTTGTTTCGAACCGTGCTGCGGTGCGGTTCGCCCCCCTCCCCCTCCCCCGTTGGCTTGCATTCACACTTGCAACATCGAGCCGTCCTTGGGCCCACTTGTGTATTTACTCAGTGTGAAACAGCAGGGGGCGATATGCACGTAACTGGTTACCAAACCTGCTACGGAGGAGAACGAAGAAGAGGCTACCATGGTAACCATTTCCTACACCAAACAACCAATGTTTACGTTTTGCTCTCTTCTACATTTTCCTTCAAATTTTTTTTTTTTTTTTATCGTGTTTGAGATGGCATCAGCGACCTTCTGGACCCTCGTAAATCATCATAATCCTCAACCAGAATAAACAAATCGACATATTGGGCAAGCAAAAAATTCAACCGCAGGATTAAGAGGAAGTAAATAATGAAGGACTTTACCCATAATTCAGTGCTTCCAATACCCATAATGCATCAAAAGTAGATTGGTTCGGACCACTTTGTTCCACACTAGTGAAACCGCACCAAATGTAGGGACATGGAGCGGATCGAGACCATCCCTTCATGGAGGTCTCGGATCGGCTGATTTGGTTCACACCAAAGTGCAGTGGTTGCATTCACATTGATACTAACATACCAAACCCTGGGCCAAAACTTCTTTGGTGCGCACTAATTATGGTCGGTGTGAAAACACCCTTAGAGGAGTAGACTCCAGATCGGTGGTGGGACAGAATGTTATGTGTGTTGTGCTGTGTTGAGATTATAGGAGCACACCATTCACAGTACGATCAAAACTGATCAAAGCCTGATTATTTTACTTTATGTGTAGGGTCTTTAACAGATGAAAAATCTCTTCAGATTTAGAAAATCCTTATGTGTGTACTCTGCTTTTCTTATTTTATACGGTAGATTTGATCCCAAACTGTTTGACACTGACGATCCTACAGGATCAAACAGATGGGAGTCAGATCTGCAGGTAAGAACAGGTAGACTCACCCAGCCTGGTCGACGTCCCCAGTTGCTCAACCTGTGTGTCACTGTTGTGTGTGACAGTGTAATGGGCAGTTCGTGTTCCTCGCCTCGCTCCACTGCACCGCGGCTTTCACAACCCTCCTGATGCTCCGTGTACTGGATCAACTGTTTCTGTTTTTTGTTATTATTTGTTGTTAATGGTTGACAGGATTTGAAATAGAGACATGTGAAATGGACGAGCGCAAGATGTGGCAAGACGCACTTTGTCTGTCTGTGTGCTGGAGTTGATGGTGGCATGTCTTTTGCAATATCTTGAATTTTGTGGCCTGGAATTAAAGGGTACAAAGACAAGTTTGGCACTCAGTCTTTGTCCTCTGCAAAGTTCTGAAAAGATTTTCTCTCTGACAACATTTTGATCTGTTCTTAAGAAAGTCATTAAGTTTCTCTGGGCCCTACAATCTGCCATCAGAGTCATTAAGCTGTCAACACAGATGACGGATCTGCAGATGGACTGTAATCTTTCCGTTTCCACTGGGTTATTAACTCAACGTCTGGCACTGTGGACTCATACAACAGAGCAAAGTGCAGAAGAGGTTTCATCAGGGAAACTTTATTAGAAGTAAAAGTCGATATAAGCAAGAAAACAGCGGACAGATCTTTGCTCTGCACTAAAGAAATCAGGCTTTAATGGCTGTCAACACCCCTCTGACTTCAGCCATGTCTTCGCTTAACCTGAATCACCTCCTCGGCTTTATGATGTTTTATCTCCTCTGTAACTGGGACATCTTAGTCTCAATCATACAAAGTCAAGTTAGCACTGATTTCCTCTGAAAGACTAAAGGATGATAAACGCAGACCCAATTTGAGAAGGTCTCAGGGTGACACGTTCAGTTTTGTGCTAATTAGTTTCTAGTAATCCTGAGTATTACTAATGATCAACCACATTGATACTACACCAGCAGATTACACAACTCACCAATAATTGGCTAAGTATGAAGTTGTAAACCATCATACATATTTACTCAGAGATCAGTCACCTCTAGGCTCACAAAGTTTTTGTTTACAGTAAAGTTTGGGCTCAATAATCTCTTAAAAATGACATTAAGGGAGAAATTATAAATCCATCTTCCTATTGATTTTCAATTCTCTTTTGTATATGAATGTATTCTCTCGTTTGTACAAAGAGAGCAGAGTGAACAAGAGTTAAATTACTATAACTAAATTAATGTTAAATTTACAAGCTCAATCACTTTTCTTAATACCTCAATTATAATGTAGAAAATCCTGGATCCTCTTCCATGAAGAAAAGTCAAAGAAAAGACTGACAATTTCCTTATATAATAAAAAAAAAAAGAAATAAAACAAAATGGGTGTTGGATGTGATCAAACAGGTCTGAAAGAATGTTTGGATATTACAAAATTTCTCATTGAATTTTGAAAAACAACATTTCATTATATTTTGTAACAAAAGGGAAGTAGACGATAATAAATAGAAGATACTGAAATTGGTACAGAAGTGAGATTAAGGCTTGGCATCATGATTTGATGATAATGTGAACTGGAAATTTTAAAGTAATTGTATAAAAAGAATACCATCACTCTGTTTTAGAGTAATATATTAATTTAATGATAAAACTATGTACCTCTTATATAACTCATTGATTTTTCCATATCAGACCTGCTGTGCAGAAGTTTGGAAAAGTGCTTGTAAAACACCGTAAACTCGTTTAAGTTTTGTTTTACAGAAAATACCTGTTACAGTGATGAATAGAAAGTGATATGGAGATCCATCAAACTGATTAATTACAAAGTTAAAGTTGTTACAATTTGATGAATTAGGGGATTTTTGTATTCTTCAAATTATTTGTGAAGCTCAAAAGAGAAACGTGCCAAAAAAAAAAAAAGAAAAGACTTGACTTTTAGATAATTATAGTGACTTAAGGGAACAGAGACCTCAAAAAAGCAGAGATTTGGAAGCTAACAGCATCACTGTGAAAATAACCAGATTATAGAACAATCTTGCCGGAGAAACTTTTTATTTATGTATTTAAATTTGACAGTATGCATTAGTGAATATTTAAATGTACATGCATGAGACTTGGCCAAGCAGCTACTTTCCATCCCAAGTCCCATTAGAGGGTTGGTGTCAACACAAACATCAATGATTGGGGAAAAAAAAAACCACACAGAGCATATTAAAAGACAAGCAATAATATAAATGACACAGAGTCCAAAAATAAAAATGGGGTAAAAATGGGAATTACACACGATAAATTACGAAGTGCAGAGTGCCAGCTGCCTGAGAGCTCAGGTCCTCCTTATGTTGCTTTTTGCCCAATATTGCACAGAAATAAAAGTTCCTGGTGTATTGCACATTTCTCTACTACCCGAGGGTAAAAAGTGCCAGATTGAATATAATATTGCACATGCAGATGTGTGAGTAGATCATTCATTAAAAAAAGTATAGGCTACATAGACATTTTACGTACGCACTAAATCACAAAATTGCATACAAGCTTTTATGAGCACAACAGTGGACTTTAATCTATCAATCTCTGTGTTCAAAATGATAATAAAAACTATAATGTTGAGCTAATCTGATGAGATATGTCAGCAGAGTTTGTTCTGTTTGTGTTTTGGTGCCTGGTTCATTATTTTGGATCTTCTTTGTGAAGCAGCTGCAACTTTTTTATTTCATGTTTTGTGTTTTTGCATCTTGCGAAGGGTTAAATCATATAAGATCATTCCTTTTTCTGCTCCCACTCATTTAATATAAATGTATTTATTTTTGCCTTAATTGCCTCTTTTGACCGATGAAAGAAATTAAATTACAAATGAACAAACAAAACTTTTTGGTCTCCTATTTTGGTGAATATTTGAGCTAAAGCAACTATTAGTAAGGATAAGATAATTCAGGTTAGTCTCTTTTATTTGTTCGGACTCTACACATTTTCTCTCCTAAATACTCACAATATCAAAATGAAATCATTAGAATAACTAAAAGGTTGTGCTGTGATTTTGGAGCTGTCAGCTACACCTTTAACGCTGTGCTGCACCTGCTGCTCCTCTGAGCGCAGCGTCCTAATCCGTGTGTACATGAGGATAAATAACTCAGTTTGACTTTATTGTGATTTTATTTACAGAATAATTAAACATGTGAGGACACAATAGTGAAAGGGTAAATACACCCCTAACAACCTCACATACATGATGGATTATTTGTTTAACCGTGGGAATTAAAGGGATTATTTATGGTCTTTTTTTTAACATTGCAGATAAAAACCTCAAGGCATTTCATTGTCTCATGTCAGGTTTAAACAGCCTTAAACTCTTTTAATGTTTTTATATAAGCATCAGTTTAAGTCCAGGTTTTTTACAAATGTATATCTCTCAGATCCTGCTATGATCTTATTTACACACTTCTTTTAACTATAGAGCAACATCCTTTATTTTGAAGCACTTACACACAAAATATAGTTTTGAACATTGTGCACTTTTGTACCTTTGCCAAGGAGGTTATGTTTTTGTTGGCATTCGTCTGTCAGCTGGATACACTGACAAATAATGAACAGAGTTTGATGAAGTTTTCAGGGAATGTTGGTCATGGCACAAGGAAGAAGCGATTTGATTTTGTTGATGATCCGGACACAGATGCAGATCCGGTTATTACTCTGACAAAGATTTTCTAACAGTGTGAAAGAGGCCAGTTTTTCACATTTTTCTCAACAACTGATCCAACAGTGTTGGAAATGCCTCAGCAGAGGTCTGTGCTCTCAGATAATCCTACCTTTTAGTTTGTTAACAAAAAAAAAAGTTTGTAGCTCAAAAAGATATAAAACGATTTAGATTAATTTTCAGAGAATATCGGTCAAGGCACAGAGAATAAGTGATTAGGATTTTTTTTTTAATGTCTTTTTTGGGTATTTTGTGCCTTTATTTACAGGAGAGAGACAGTGGATAGGCTTGTGAAAGGGGGAGAGAGAGTAGGGGAAGACACTCTGCAAACTGGTCACAGGTGGGATTTGAACCTGGACCGGCAGAAGCAGGTACCTGGGGTGCCTGGTTGCTAACCACTCCGCCAAACCAGCACCCCAAGTGATTAGGATTTTTGTGATGATCTGAATCCAGATGCAGATCCATGGATTTGTTAACATTGTGAGACAGTGCAGTTTTCCATAGCTTTACTATTAACTCAATATGTTCTCAACCATTTTGAAGACATTTTCAGGAGATGTTGGTCATGGCAGAAGGGAGAGTTTGAAGATTTTGGTGGTGATTCGATTCTGGATGTGTTTTTTCAAGGTTTTCTGAACATTGTGAGGGAGCAGTTTTCTACATATATTACAATAGTTGGCTGAACATGTCAAAAATGCTTTAAAGGGAAATCACGCTCTCAGTGCATTTCAAGATGTTAGTTTGCGACTAAGATAACTCAAAAATACAAAACAAAGTCATGAACAGATACTGAGGACATTTTCAAGGAATGTTGGTCATGGCACGAGGAAGAAGTGATCTAAAGCCAGAATTGGGATTTTTTTTTACTAGATTCAATAACAATGTGAGATAGGGCAGATCTCCAAATCTTGGCTAATAACTCAAAAGTTCTTCAGGGATTTGGTTGACATCAAATTCTGGTATTTCGAAAAGGATTTCTTGTCTGAGATAGGCCAGTTTTCCACATTTTATGACAATGACTCACCTGACAAAGTTAGAAATGCCTTGGCACTTCCAGTTTCAACAATCATATGCAACAAAGTTTAAATATATTGGTCTGGTATTCAAACGTGCACCATAGCTATTGAGTCTTCTACTTTACCATAAAAAAAGAGTCCCTTTACAAAACTCAAATTACATTTCTGTTAAAGCTAGGATCTGCGATTTGATTTAGATACACTTTTTGTAATTCTCGTTAAAATGATCTTTATGACCCGATGGTAATCAACTCACAATGTGTTCTTAGAGCGAAAAATATCCGCTATCTACAGCAGGAGTAAAACAGGGAAAACCCCAATCAATAATCATGCCGGGACACCTGTCAAATCCCGTCGCCATTCTGCCCGCCTACTGCGCGTGCATTTTCCCGGCGTGCACAGACTCGGTGCGCGAGCCGAGCTCATATGTACTCGAGTCCGCGGGAGAACGCTTACCTTTCAAGTTATGTCTTTGAAAATGAGGGAAGCCTGCCGTGAGCCGTCCCACAACCCCAACCAAGCTCCAGTATCCCTCACATTTTAAGACAGATGTACAAGAAATCTAAAATAAACTCTTTGTTTTTCTAAGTTTGTTCTGCTGCTCTAATCTCGCGATAGCTGCCACCCAGGCTACTGCAGGTGGACGTTCTCGCGAGGCTTTTTCTTCTTCTTCGGTTTTACGGCAGTTGGCATCCATCATTTTAGGCAGAGCCCTGAGGAGATGCTACTTTCAAATTCATGCTAGTTTTCCAAAATCGCCAACCCCAGCTTTAAAGGGCCTTGAAATGCACACACTTCACAATATTTTTGATTGCTAATGTGGTTTGGATTAAGAAGGGGAAATATTAAAGAAGTACTTAAAACAATGTATGTTGTGTTGCTAAAATATAAATATCATAATGGGAAGTACAATGGTCCCCCCCACATTTTATCACCACAAGGGGGCTAAGATGAAATTACCATGGAGGTTATGATTTTGCTGGCATATTTGTTTGTTTGTAAGTTTCAGAGCAGGATATCTTAAAAACTAAAAAACAGATGTGAATACCCGGATGTAGGGATGTAACAGTCACCGGTAAAATGGTAAACCACGGTAAAATTTCCCACGGCAATCATTACTGTGTCCAATTAAAATTACCTTTAAACCGTGCTTGATCACCACACTGCCTCAGTAACGCACGGTGATGCTGCTCTTTGACTGGAAAAGCCGGAACTATGTATCTGTCCTCGATTAAGGAGCCTCATGCGAGGTGCACATGCACAGTTTGCATTGTTTGGCCTTTGAGTTTGACACATTTATTGACAAAAAAGACTAAAGAACTGTTATGAATATAACAATAAAGGGGTTAAATGATTTCAATTCTGTGTAAAAATACTTTTTGAACATTTTGAGCACACTGCAACAATACCGCGATAATAATGATAACCGTGATAATTTTGGTCACAATAACCGTGATACAAAATTTTCATATTGTTACATCCCTACCCGGATGCAAATCCAGGAATTTGTTCAAAGATGTCTTATGGCAGAGTCGTTTTTGACCATAACTTTCCTGACAGTGTTGTCAAAGCCTTGGTGGAGGTTTGTGCTCTCAGAGCATTTCCAGTCTTAAGATCCTTTATAAGGGGGTTGAAGCCCCCTAAATGTTACTCAGACCCCCTTAGGTGATAACAACATGTTGGAGGTGACCCACTAGACTTTTGGATCTTTTATTTTCCTTTGCAAAGGTCATAGTTTCATATGTTGGAGGCACAACAAGAGATTTTGGTGGATTATTCTATGATTGGCTTCTTAATGGCAAAAACCCAGATGCTATTATTTTTTATTATTATTAGTTTTTGTTAATGGATGCATATCAAGGTCCTTTTGAAGTATCAGAAATGGCATTGTTAGTTTTTGGAAGTGGATTGATGTTGTTTAGTGGTACACACAAGTTGTGGTGTAGATGTTTGAGCACATATGAATGTAACTGTTAAAACAAATGGTATTAAAGTATGTTTAACTTCCCTATCATGCTGAATAACTTTAAACAATAATGTAATTATGAAACACGTAATCATCTAAACAACTTCTTCTGGATTAACATCTGTGCTTTTCTTTTTTTACATCAAGAAGGAGATGCGTTTTTCTCTGCATTTTTTAAAAGAAGTATCAATGAAAATGTGGTGTGCTCACAAAAATAAGACACATAAGACCTTTGAAAAGGAAATGGTCAGATCCTAAAGTTTAGTGGATTAATTCCTACGTGTTATTATCACTTTAAAAGGGCCAAGCTTAAACTGAGAAAGGGTCTAAACGCCTATTAATTATAATATATAGTAATGATAATAAACGCTGCCATGTAAGGCTGGCGGTGTGAATATGCAGCTCGCCCTCTGAAAAGTCTTTGTGGCAAATACAGCCGGGTCCAAAGTCCATTAGAGCTGCGCTGATAAGAGGAGCCAATAAAAGCAGCATGCAGCAGTGTAAATACATCTCCTCGGCCCAGAGCAGGGCCTTATTCTGCGCATTTACATAAGGCAGCCTGCCCACTCATTATCATGTTTTATATCCCCCTGCACTCAAAGCATCATGGCAAAGTAGCTCCATCCTCCCCGTCCACAGGGAAGTGATCCTCTCCACGGAGCAGGTGTCAGCAGCAGAGAAACTCCTCCAACCCATGAGCCAGGAGGAAGAGAGGAACTTTATTTCAGACTTTCTTTCACCCTCCCACCCCTCCGAGCAGGCTTGTGCTGTAACCATCTTTAATGTTTTCTAAAATGGTATCCAAGCTCACATCCCTGCAGCAGGAGCTCCTCAGCGCCCTGCTGGACTCTGGAGTAACCAAGGACGTCCTGATCCAGGCCCTGGACGACATGGACCCGAGCCCGGCTGGATTTGGAGTAAAGCTGGAGAGCCTGCCCCTGTCCCCCGCGCCGCCGCAGAGCGTGAAGATGAGCGCGGCGGACGCCGTGGACACCAAGCCCGTCTTCCACACGCTCACCAACGGACACAGCAAGGGCAAGCTGTCCGGGGACGAGGGCTCGGAGGACGGGGACGACTACGACACGCCGCCGATACTGAAGGAGCTGCAGTCGCTGAACACGGAGGAGGCGGCCGAGCAGAGGGCGGAGGTGGAGCGCATGCTGGCGTGAGTGGAGCAGAGTTTTTAAGTTTTGTTTTTAATCGACCAAAAAGCGCAGAAAGTTCAGAGAGGCAGGTGGAGTTGGATTATTATTATTTATATTAGTGTGTGACTTTAAATTAAAACCTGGCCTCCTGCACATTGGATCAGTTTGGCTATAACTAAGTTTTAGGCCTCATCGTTCATGCATTAACACCAAGATCGAAAATAAAACTGTATTAAATGCAATAAAAACAACTTTGCTTGTCTCTTAAGATCACTAAATTTCACAATCAGCTCACACTGTCTGAACAAAAACACGTTTTTGAATGCACTTAAATGTACTCATGCAAAACCTAAATAATGTTAATGGATATAATTAGAATTTTAAAGTTTTAAATTTAACATGAAGTAAAATAAAGGTGAGGTTATTTTAATTATGCCATTATCCATGCTAGTGCTGAATTCAGGCCCTTTAAATTTAAAAAGTTAGATTGATCAGGCAATTAATTCAATATATTCAATAAATCAATCTTTATGTAGATTTTAGCAGAAAAATCATAACAAATGCTGTGTGCAGACACTTTACAAAAGAGGAGGTCAATGCCATTCTCTTTCCCTTGTAACAAATTACTTATAGTAAATAGTTTGATAAATTATGTGCATGATATATTTGAAGAAAATATTTTAATATACTCATGGCATGCAGAGAAAAGACAAGGTAGACAGAAAATGGCAAGGTAGACATTCAGTGTTTCCTAAATCTATAAAATCGAAATATTATCAAAATAGGAAATTAGTAGTCAATATAAAAGAGACATTTTTTTTTACGTAATGGTTAAGTAGGCTAATTATTTATTTATTTTTTAATTTAAACTTCTTTCAGTTTGCATCAAGCAAAGCCAACAACAAATCAAAAATGTTGTTATTTTTATTTATTTATTTTAATTGTAGGTTCATGCCACATTGTGGCAAAAACAAAGATAAAAAATATTTAATTAACAAAAACAATATGTAACAAACTGTAATCTAATCCTATAACACAAATAAACACAAACACGCTTTCAACAGTTAAAGAATTTTTAATTTCCTGAAGTTTTGTCCTCTCCAAACTTTACGGTAAATGTCCTCTGTGATAAACGGAGCTTTAAAAACTCGACCTGTCTTTCTCTTCTTTGTTTACATTTTTAAAATCACCGCCACAGCTCGCTTTTCTAGTTACAAATTACCCACATGGATTATTATTTCTTTACCTTACAGCAAAATATCAGCGGGACGATTTATTATTAACTTCACTCCACCTCTCTGCGATAAAAGTCGGCTCAGACTGCGCGAGGGAGCGCGAGCTGGGGAAACCTCGGACAAGATTTGAGGATTAAAAATGCATTAGTGCCAGCTTTTCAATAATTATTTTATTTTTAAAGACTTTTTTGTTTTAAATGAGTGAACGTATTTTTCCGATTTATCCGCCTGTCAGTAAACGCAGCACTTAAAAAGTTCGGTATCGCTCTAATGAGTTAATTAACAGTAATCTCCTCTCAAACCACTTCATTCATCCTAAAACTAATATTTGAGGCTCTAACAGGACCGGAAGAGAATCAAAACGAACCCACGTGTAGTTAAGTTATTATTAATTTTATTCTATAAATCATCAACTGAAAGATACACAGTGGCGTGTGATTAGAGTGAATGGAGATCTGGTTATTCATTGTCAAAAGTTATAAACTAACATCTCCCACTTAAGCCGCAGACATAGATGCAGGCCTCCACATTCTCCAAAACAAACAGACGGGGAGAGATTTGCTATAATAACGATGACACTCAGGCTGGGCCTCTAATCTGAGCAGAAGGCGACTTTTTATCAACCAGAACTGCCTGAAATATTGATTTAGATTTAACTTCACAGGTAAGATCACCACGCAACTTTAAAGCTTTTGTTTTTAAATCAGGTAATGCACGTATTTTAATTCTAAGATGACAAGCTAAATTATTCATGTTGATTTTACAGACATGTTAAATTGGCCTTAAATTAGATCAGGATAATGGATGTGGCTGATTTTCTTCTAAGGTCGATATTCCTTTAAAAAGCCTTAAGTCTTAAAGTGCTGTGAGTTTTTTTTTTTGGTGCTTTATTTGCTTAAATTGGTTTTAATTTCAATTGCACATCCTGGCAAAATGTGGTTAAATAATAATAATAATTAAAAAACAGTAATAATAATAGTAATAAAATAATTAAAAAAAACTTCTGAATTGATTATTAAATGTTTATATGTACAGAAAATTGTATTCAATTTGGTCTAATAAAAAGTCGAATAGATTTATAACTTTTAAAAAAGTCCAATTAATTGTTTGTTTGTAGTTTTAGACTCTTGTCAATTTGAACTTTTACCCTTTATTTTCTCAAATAATCTTACAATTAACATGTTACTATTTTGTTTATTTTAAAACCTGATATGTAGCTTTCATGTCTTATTTATAATTTGTTTTTAATCATAGAATCTGACTTTGTTTTTACTGTTTTGAGGCTGAATCAGTGTGTCGAGGTAACAAGTCCAAGTTTGTCCACCGGCCTGGATTCACTCAACCTTTGACAATATTTACAGCCTCGTGAAAGGGGAACAAAACGCAGGTTGTTTTATGAAGGAGACAAATCAACAGAGCCACCCAAAAGCCACAGAAAAACAAACCAGGCTCTGCTGTAATAACTATCTGTGTTTTAATGATAATTTGTGATGCACCGATTGTAAAATCAGGGTCGAAGTTGCTAAAACAGTTAAATTAACTTTGTCTGATATGATGTTCTTATTGCCTTTTGTAGCACGATTCTCCCACAATGCAGTGTTAGTATGTTTGATCATGAAAACAGGTCACAGTTTTTCCAACAGATAAAGAGAAATAGATTATCTTTAAATCAGTAGGTGTGTCAGATGTAGCATTAAGTTGATGTGACACAACAATAAAACATCTGAAAGTGATATCTGGTCAGCCAGGGGCACAGATAGATATTTGAGCATATATAAATATACTACATTAAGCCCCATTCTAGATTAGCTCTGCACTATGTCTCAAACCAAGCATCTGTAAAGCTAATAAAAAACAAACAAATAAATAAACAAAAGATAAAATAAAAAAAATGAACCACTTGCATTTATTACAAACTTAAAAAAACAAACTAGCAGAGCAGAAAACTCTTAACCCTTTAAGGCCCAAGACCATAGATTATAGCCAGAAAATTCTAATTTTTTGGAGCTGAAATGTTTGTTTCACTTTCTGCTAAAATCCACAAAAATCAAAATAAAATATTCAACATATAGATTTTTCGTATCTCATCTGATACATTAGGTGTTTTTGGCAACTGATAATCCATTTGAGGACATTTTTATCATTTATCTGATTGTATTCATATGCTTTTTTTTGTAATTTGTTGATCATATTGAGTAGAAAGAGGTATTATAAAAGTATGTATTAAATATGATACAGTTGGCTTTATAGGGTTAATATGATAATTAAGCAGTAAATGATAAATCAAACTATATCCTTAAGTAACCTTATGGCATTTGGAGCATATCAAACCTTTTTGGGATATACTCAGTCTTTTTCTAACCCTTTCAACATTTAAAATATACACAGATGAAAAATGTGCTTTACTCCATAACCTGTTATTTAATGACCTAGATATTTGACCATGCGGAAATTTGAATAAACATCATAAAATCTTCTAAAAAAGTTCTAAAGGTTCTCTTTCTTAATATAAATGTCTTTTTGTGAGAGTTTAGAGATGTAAAATCCCTGAATATTTGGGGTTTTTATGCAAAGAAACAAGAAAGATGTTGTATTTTTTTATTCAGAGTAAAACATTTTTCTTAATGAATATGGCATATGTTGCTGATTCTGTTGTATATTAAGGGCTCCTATCAGCTATGGGCCCCTGACTTTTCCCCTCTTTGCAGGCCCCCTGTGTTTAACCCACATTAACTACCAGTGTTTGAAAAAAGAGCCGATATCAGCCGATACTGATGTTGATGTGGATCACTTTTATAATGACTGCCCTCCTTTACAGCCTGCAGTATTTCCTCCTGTTATTGTGGTGGCATGACATAAACAGAGTGAACTTTTATTCCAGCTGTAAAAAAGTGTGTAAAGGTTGCTCTTGTACTTTACTCTGCCCCTGTTAAACGGCTCACAGCCCTGCAGTAAAGTGATTGGTGTTTTCTGCTGGTGTGTTTCATCTGAACCCAGAGAGGATCCATGGCGTGCTGCCCGTATGATCAAAGGTTACATGCAGCAGCACAATATCCCCCAACGGGAGGTGGTGGACATCACAGGGCTCAACCAGTCTCACCTCTCCCAGCACCTCAACAAGGGCACGCCCATGAAAACACAGAAGCGAGCGGCTCTCTACACCTGGTATGTCAGGAAACAGCGGGAAATTCTCAGACGTAAGTTAATATTTGAGTTTCTCACAGCTCGGCCTGTACAGTGTGATTGGCAGCTGATTGGCTCTTTGTTTTGTTGTCTGATTTAAATCATGTTTAGAGGGACAAGTCCTCATCATATTAGGGGGTCCTTAAATCCTTTACATGCCTTAAAAGATCTTAAATTAGGCTATTTTAAAATTAAGAGCACAATGAGTCTTTTAAAGTTTTTTTTTGTGCAGGTATCATATTGAAATAACACTGGATCTATCAAATTGTCTTTGAGCTAGTTTGATGGCTGCTTCAAAAACATTTAAAGTAGTCATAAATATAATTTAACTAGATGTTCTGTGAGTACAATCCACCAAGGCACATCTGAAATTGTTAGCTGACAAGAATGTAGAAAAAGGCCAAACTGTACAGTGTTAACACATCCTTTAATAAATCCTGGATTTGCTTTTAGATTTGGATCACCACCAAAATCTAACCCCTTCTTATTTTGTCTTATGACCAGCACTCCCTTAAAAAATCATCAAGATCTGTTCAGAATTTTTTGAGTCACAGGCAAAAGTGTGGAGAATGCCCTATTTCACAGTGTTTTAACTTTAAAACTGAATCACTGCTTCCTTGTGCCATAACCAACATTCCTAAAAAATATCATAATAAAAAGTTTGTTCTTTTTGAGCTAATTTGCTAACAGACAAAGAGCACAAACCCCCACCAAGGCATTTCTGACACCAAGTTATGATGGAAAATTGTCCTTTCAGACTGTGTAAACAAATCTTTCAAAGTTCCTGGATTCATGTACACAGTTGGATCATCATCAAAATCAGGTCAATTATTTATTTTGCTATGACAAACATCCCTTATCACAGAAATCCATTCATAACTTTCTTGCTAACGCAGACAAATGCAGGTGAATTTTTTTTAGCAACCTACTTTGTTCTGTTTTATTGAAATAATTATTATGGCACAAGAATATTGGTGTGATATTGGTATTAAAAAGTGAATTATAATATTAAAAAAAATGAAAATTGCACCAATTATTATTTGACATATTATAGCCTCATATAGTTTGTGGTGTTTTTGCAAACATGTTGTCAAATAAAGACACTAAACTTTCATTTGAAAGTATATGCTACATGAAAACAAGGCAGATGTTCTGTTAGCAGTTTGTCACAATGCTGTTTGTTGCTCTTAAAATGGCAGAGCTTAATTATAAGCTTAATTTATAGTGTTACTGCCAAAAAGACATTCTGCATATCGCTGCAGTCAGGCACAACCCTCTGGAAAAATATAGCAGAATGCATGAATAACTATTGTATGTTTGTCCTTAATTCACTTGTTTTGGATCTTTTAATGTATTTTTAAAAATTGGAAAACCACCTTTCCAACATGGAAAGCGACCAACACTGCTGTTTTAATATACAAAATAAACAAAAAACAACATAAAATGGAGAAAATACATTTTCGGCTCGACAGCGATGATATGCAGTAATCCTTAAAAACAACACCTTCAGTTATTTCCATTTAGTGTCATTATTATCAGGGAAAAGTTTAAAGATGTGGTGAATATTGTCAAAAAATCTATACGGTGCGTCCCACAAAATAATAATTATACTTTAACAAATGAGCTTTTTCAGCTTGTACAATATATTTATGATTCCTTGTTTGTGTTGACTGATGTTTGTTCTGCAGTGTGTTTTGTTTTCTTATTAGATCATAAAAATGCCATATAAAATCTCAAATGTAATTATTTGATACATGTTTTCCTGGAACTACATTATTCTTTTAACTGCTCTCAGTGGCAGAAATGTTATTTTATGGGAGTTTGGTGATGCAAAAGATGCCTGAACATTATTTTTTGAAATGAAAAAATTGGTATTTTTGGAAACAAAGACTGGAGAAATCAAAAAAGACTCACTAAAACAATTTGTTTTTTTAAACATATTGGTACTGTCATATTTTTAAGGGGCTCATTTCAGTCATGTGCACTTGAAACCTTCCTTGTAATGCCTCCCTGGCTGCACTGACAGGCCTTTGTTAAAACCTGCTGAAGTTCTTAGCATCTTTATGTTAAAAACAAGCATCAGTTATTGATAAACTCCCCTCCATCATGTCTCCAAATGTGTGTATTTGTGATTTTTATGTACTGAAAGTTTCTCCTCTTATCTTTCAGAGTTCAACCAGGCAGTGCAAGGCTCTGGCAGCATTATGACAGAAAAAGGCAATCAGGATCCGGTGTTTTTCTTCCCAGAGTTCAACCCGTCTGGTCAGACCATGGGTCAATCTGGTGACGACGTTGGCAGTGAACCCTCCAACAAGAAAATGAGACGTAACCGTTTCAAATGGGGGCCCGCGTCCCAGCAAATCCTGTACCAGGCCTACGAGCGGCAGAAGAACCCCAGCAAAGAGGAGAGGGAGGCTTTAGTGGAAGAATGCAACAGGTAGAATATTAGAGAAATGACAATCTACAAATGTCACCAGAGCAGCTTCTAAACGCTTTATTTCTTGCAGAGCTGAGTGTCTGCAGAGAGGGGTCTCCCCGTCCAAAGCCCAGGGCCTCGGCTCCAACCTGGTCACAGAAGTTCGAGTCTATAACTGGTTCGCAAACCGTCGGAAAGAGGAAGCTTTCAGGCAGAAGTTAGCCATGGACGCCATCACCGCTCCACCACACAGCATCAATCTCCTGTCACACAGCTCACCGCATCATCCACAGAGCAGCGTGTCGCCTCCAAGTAAGACCAAGTAGATTTTTTTTTCAAGATGTTTGCGTTGTTACAGCAAAATCTCTGCTTCAGACATCACTACCTTTCAGCTTAACAAATAAGCTTTTGATTCTTTAAAATATTTTCAAACTGTGCATGTGTACTTTAACACTGGGGTGGAGGAATTGCTCATTTATTCCAAAGGCTTTCCGCTAACTCTTGCACAGTCAGTACCCACAATGCAGCTTGTTGGCTGATCATTAAGTCATTAATTCAGGTTTGTTGAAACAGGGTTTCTACATGACTTGAAAACCCTGGAACAGAAGGCATTATTAAGTTATGAAAACTGTGAACTTCCTTAAGTAAAACACTGACACTGACAGTAGTTTGTTGACATAAGCGCAAACAATAAGTCTCATGATGGCAGCAGCTTTAGACCTGAAAAATTATATTGAAAAATCAATTCTGATGAAGTTAAAGTAGAGCAGTCATTTGTTTTCATTGGCACTGCTTCAATAAAAATAGAAGAAAGGGAATTATATCATAAAAACACACAAGTTACAATTACCAAAACCAAACCTGTGAACCAAATATGAAATAGACAACATTTGACTTTGCTGATATCTGATTTGCAGCTCATTTATCTGACGCTGATACCAACACATCAAAACATTAAGTCGATTTTACTAAATTAAATGTCCCAGAAATGGACTGTTAGTCTTCTTGTTGCTCTTACTGTGAAAAAGACATAATACTTGAACCTCAGTTGTGACATTTCCAACATTGACAGGCTAGTTATTGTCAAAAATGCGAAAAACTGCCTTATTTCCCAATGTAAGCAATCCTTGAATAAAACAATACCAGATCCTCGTCTGCTTTTCGATCACCGCCAAGATGTAATCACTTCGTCCTTGTGTCATGACCAACACTCTTTTAAAATTTCACCAAAATCTGTCAAGAACTTAGTGAGTTATTGGCAAAAATGTGGAACACTACATTCTCTTGCAATGTTAACAAAACCTTAAAAGAAAAAACTCAATCTGCATCTGGATTCAGGAACCTCTTCCCTGTGTTAGGACCAACATTCTCTTAAAATTCAACACAAATCAGAGGAAAAAAACACGACCTTCACTTGATGCTACAGTAAATGACAGACTCTGATAGGTATTTATTTTTAATTAGGCCATTAAGTTATAAAAAAGGAACACTAGTGTCTTTTCCACCAACAGTCAGAAGGTTAAGGGTTCAAACCCAGCTCTGGCTGTCACATGTTGAAGCATCCTTGGGCAAGATACTCAAGCCCAATGTGCTCCCGCTGCTGCATCAGTAGTATGAAAATGAGGATATAAAGACAGGGATGTTTTAGAAAATACTCATGGACAACCTACAAGGAGACTTAGATCAATCACTGAATGAATGCAAAATTAATGGGTAGATGTGACTTGTGGTGTTGAAGCACGGTGATCAGTGAGAAAAACTGGATTGTTGCTCAAGTCCTCCCCCCCCCCAAAAAAACATTCAAAACATTAAACTGCTTTTAATAAAAGCAGCAGAGCAGCGTAACGACAGTAACAAACTGGCCTTTTTAAGCTATATGTTCAAATTAGATAAAATAATCCTACTTAAAAGAATAGTTTATAGTTATATAATACATTTTATAACTTAATGTGACTGAGTTAATATTCATAAAATTATTGCCTTTAATTCATTTGCTTATTTACAGTTTTTGGCCTGTTGGTTGAAATGAATGGTATTAGTCTGTCAATAATTTTGTTAATTTACTTAAATTAAAATAAACAATAAATAAGACCTTTTTGTTCTGCACTGTTGAGCAAACAACTAGTTGTTAAAACAAAACACAAGACATGATCGGTATTGCTGATCTGTCTTTGCCAAGAAAACCCAGATGTGGGCACCCCTAGTGTCCACACATTGTAGAAAAAAAAGCATGAATCGGGTACAAAAAGTATTTTATTCCGCCCCCCTGGTGGAGCAGTCCTGTCAGAGAGTGTAACAGAAACCCAGCTGATGTGATCAGAGGGGCAGAGAATGGAGGGACGAGTGATCAATGAGCGTGAGTGAGTGAGCTGAGCAAATGCCATTGTTATTCTGATCTTTGAAAACACACTGAGAACAATCCACATTGTACCTGCAATCTCCACTCCAAAGTCAGCATGGAGAAGCATGACACAAAGGGCAGCGATCCTGTGACGGGCCAGGGTCAGGCCAGGGTCAGGGAGGGGGGACAGACACGTCCGGATTAACCTGACATAACGCCGTCATTTCCACGATTCCTCCGCCCTCGCAGGTTGCTAATGACTCCTCGCAGAGAGTCGCAGAAACAAGGAAACACGTTACCGCCATGACCATTTCACCCTGACCTGTTGTTTGCGTTTGGAGTAATTAGTATTGACTGAGTCTACCTGGTGTATACCACATAAAAACAAAGCTGATAGTCCTCACAGAGCATTATCCTCCTCGCCATCACTCACCCGCCATAAAACTGTGATTTGAGGGACTATTGTTGTCCTCTCGTGTTCGGACACGAGGCGAGCTTTGAAGGGAAAACAAACTGTTTGCCTTGGCTTGCTCTTTTACCTTTGGATAAACTGGTCCCACTTGTGGATTGCTTGTTTGCTTTTTTTTTGTTGCTCAGAACACCTGACCAGGCATTGACCTCAGGTTGCAAAGTCAGAGGGGTCAGCGATAAGGTTGCTGAAGACAGGGGTCGTCGCTAGGCCCCCCCCTCCTCAGCTGGCTGCTTACAAGGTGTCCTGCTGGCATCCTGCCGACAGCATCAGCTGTTTTTCAGTGTTAGCCCCCAGTCAGACAATAATATCCCAGCAGGGCACCTCATTGCGTTGCCAGGGCACGGCCTGTATTATGCATGCTTAATGGACAATTAAAATCCTTTGCTACTACATCTCCCAGGCCTTTGATAAGCTGCTCCTCGGACTTCTCCTCTCTTTACTCCTCCTCAGCAGGAGGGCCCATTGTCCCTGGTGTATTAGGACTGCAGTGACTGTAACCTAGGTTCATTTATCTCTGCTGGGCTCGAGGAGGGCTGAGTTTAAAGCCTCCCCCCGCACCTTTATGGGCCTGAGCATAGTTGCCGAGGCTGGGTGCAGACTTGGAGCAGCAGGAGCTGTCCGCTGTGGTATTGGCTCTTTTCTGGCCAGACAGAACTGATGACCCTTTCTTCGCTTGTAGAGAAAGAGAGTCACCCCTCCTCAAACCCCCTCCTCCTTCTCAAACCACTGCTGCACCTTCAGTCATAGCAGAGAGGGTCACTGCTGGGTCACGTCAAAGAAACTCTTCTTACTTTGGGAGTTTTTATTGATTTTGTTTTGCTCCACTGGTCGGCTGGTCTCGATTGGATGGACAGTCAAACAGTGTGACACTGAGTACATGTAGTGGCCTTGTTTTATTTTAGAAATGAAACTGATTGGCAGATTACATTGTCTTTAGGTCAACAGGCCAATTCACAGTGCTTTTGTGCAAAAACCCCACAACGAGGCTCCGGTATTTTTACACCTTGAGATGTGCACAATAACTCAGTGAGCCTTAGGCCCCATCCACACGAAGACAAACCGAGGTCTAAAACATAAGTTTTTTGTCAAATCTGTGTATCATCCATACGAAGACGGGTTTTAGGGTCTGTAAACGATCATTTTTGTAACCAGGTTCCAGAGTGAAAAGATTTTGAAATGCAGTATACACAGCTCCATGATTACTGGCTCTCCGCAAATTTTCAGATACGCTTACGTCATAGTTTCATATCTTCATTGACATGCATGCGCCACATACGGCAACAACAGCAACAATGGCAATTCTTCTCTGTTTACAACTTTTGCCGCAAGTGCGCATGCCCACTGTTTTTTCGTCTGTTTCCATCATTTTGTTACAGCGCCCCTAGAGGTCTGGCATGTGTTTTACAGCGTTTTGATGCGTATCGAGTGCATCCATATAGACGCACACATTTTCTGAGACGCCTTCGTCTTTATGACGATCGTTTTGTTAAGCGTTTTGTCTTCGTGTGGATGGGGCCTTAATCTTTGCCATTTCATGCTGCAATATGGCTTTAATGCACTTCCACCGAGTCCTTGTGCCTCCCTCTCTTCAATATCAGTCTTTTGTTGTTACATCTGGAGACGAAACAAATTGGGAATCACTCGTGCCCCCCATTACATCTCTATGATGTTCCCATAGGAAGCAAATCATCACAGGGGCAGTGTGAACTGAGCTAAATGTGAATTGTGCACCCGTCTTCTCCTTTATTTACTTAATGTTAATCCATGTTCAGAAATAGATACATAGATAGATATATAGATAGAAAGATAGATAGATAGAAAGATAGAAAGATAGATAGATAGAAAGATAGATAGATAGAAAGATAGATAGGAAGGCAGACAGACTTTATTAATCCCAAACTGGAAAATTGTGGTATTACAACAGCTGGTTTCAGAGAAAAAGAAAGTTATAACATATACGCTAAGGAGACAAAGGATCCTAACCATATATAATTTACAGGCACTAAGAGTGCACTATTGATTAACTGTTTAACACTTGGTATAAACATCAAACATTACTTATCATAAATTATCAAAATTTATGTAAATTTCCTGTTCCTAGGGTTGATTTGCTGTGTTCAGTGCAGGTGCACATTTCTAGAAATGTTGTATTGGTGAAATATTATGTTTCTCAGGGCCTCCTGACTAGTGTGCATAAACAGATTTTTAACATTTGCAGAAGCACATGTAGCTTGGTGATGCTGATCTTTGTACAAATGTACTGTAAAGTCACAACACACGGCATATAAAGCGGACTTATATGCCATTTCACTAAGTATTCTGACACCATGCCTAGAGGTCGAAAGACAGCCAACAGAGGTGAACGCACCCGCAACTGAGGTAAATGGAGGTCAGCTCTTGCTGGTGTTAGCAAGCATGTTGAATCAAACATTGGGGATTTTAGGCATGCTAGGAGTGGGACAGAACATCCAAATATCTATACATTTACTTTTAAAATATGGTTCTTTTGTTAGATTTCTTCATTAGGTTGACCCAGCATAACAATCCTGCACAACTCCTCTTCCCACCGTTGACATATATAAGTGTAGTGTAAGCTACAGCTGATATAAGAGGAATGCTTCATAGCAGTTTATAGAGACAATGTTGTCATTTTTGCTTGGGAATCCTAAGTAAAATAAAGGCAAAATAGCCTACTGCAAGTAGACAGCCCTGTGATTGGGTGTTGGACAGATCAGCTTGGATAGGCTCCATCATGGGCAACCTCTAGAGGCATTAAGAAGTAAAGCTGATGGATGAAATTCATTTGTGAACTTTTTGCCACAATCAGCCTTATTGTGGCCGCAGTGTTTTCATTATTGCAGTATTTCATTACCATAATATTATCAATATCAGAGACTATATACAGCATTATGGACGTATTGTTCCAAGTTTTTCATGTTTAAAATATTACTCCTGGACTCTTGTAGTCTTAATACATTTTCCGATGTCTTACTGAGCAACAATCTGAATGAGCCTTACATTACTGGATGTGTGGGCGGCTTAAGTTACCGTAAAACAGATTGATTGCTCTGTAAGCAGATCTACATCCTTCTACATTCTCTAAAACCAGCAGACTCAGAAGTTCCAGATCAGATGCAGTGGTGGGGGGGCATCATCTAAGGATGAAGCCACCCCAGGCCAAACTAGGAAACAACCCACAAACCCACGCACTGAAAAGATGGCCTATCTCTGCACTTTCCATAGCTCTGTGTCTCCAGGAGAGCCACAAAGGAGAGACTGGATACAGAGACCCAGGAGGTCTGTCTTATGCAGGGGTACTTCAATGAGTACTGCCTGGGGTTTGAGGAGGCAGGCTTTGATATTACATGGGTCACACATGGAGCAAGAGCCTTTAAAATCTGCTGAAGATCCTTGCTACCACTCCCCCTCAGAAGTTCTCGCCCTTCCCCTGCTCCTATCAGTGTCTTATTGATTGGTCCTCTCTTATGTGGGTGCATTTCTAGTTTTACAGAGCTGCTAAAAAAGAAGCTACATCCCAACAACGCCTTGTCTGTTCAAGCTTTCTTAAAACTTGATGTTGAGACCTTGGAAGCACCACCATACTCATCCAGAGGTTCCCTGCAGCTTGAGTTACTGCTGGATCCAAAGAACTTGTCCTGAATGGCATCTTTCCTCCCTCAAACACTTTAAAAGGATACTCAGCACCAACTTAACAGTCTTTTTATGAGACCACTTCTATTGTGAGGCAATGGGGGTCATGAGTCCAATGGAGTGCTTTATTGTTCTGCAACAGTGTTTACAAGGCGTGGTGCAGCGTTGTAGTGCTGCTTCTATGTCGCAGCAGACAATATGAAGTCTGTGCACTGAGCAAAATGGAGGACAGGTACTTAAGAGAATAAAATATGGTGGCGGGACTTTGCTTATGTCATGTGACCTCTGTATTTTTACAGGGATAGTGTGGCTTTGTACGGAGAGACGTGGCACAGAAGTGAAGCTGTGCTTTACACTTAAGGGCCAAGCAGTGTTTATTTTCTTGGCTAATTATTTTCAGCAAACTTTTATCCACTGACAAAAACTAGACTATAACTATAGAACAAGTGCACGTGGACAAAAACTAAATAAACTGACATTTTGTCAACAAATAAAAAAAAATTTGACAGAGACTTCATCCAATCAGACCTAATTTGGTAATGTAGAAAGTAGGGACAAGTTAGGAATATACACAACGTTGGTTGTGTGGAAAGCTTGGATGAGTTAAGAGGAACATCCAGTCACAGCTGCCTTAGCTTTGTGGTGGCGGGATAAGTTGCAGCGATCCAATCAGTACTGCTCTCTTGCCAGGTACCAAATAAAGGTGTTTTCACACAAAAATTAAATTGGTTTCTGTTAATTAAACATTGAAACTACTTTGCTAAAGGGTTATTGATGTTTCATTTTATCCAAGTGTAAATCATGACTAAAGAAATTCAAGGAAACATACAAACAAAAAAACAAATTATGAAGCCTGACACTTTACATTTCATAATTTAGTCATCTGAATTTGTGGTCAGTTTTTTTGGCTGAAGTGTGAAATTGCATCAACTAAAATTAAAACTATTTCGATTACTAAGTCATGACTAAAACTGAAAGATAATTAAGGCCAAAGACTAAGTGAAACTAACTTAAAATGTGCTTTAAAAATTATCACTGGGGCCAAGAGTCCAGATTCACTGTTCCATCCCCACACTGTAAAAATAAAAAGGCTATGAATACCCAAAACTTTAAGGCAATTGTCATCCCCTCAACTTTTTAATTTTTGGGTGCAAGTCGTGATTTTGTGTTGTAAAAAATAACAAAAATGAATCAGATCAAGCAATTTTGTCTCCTTAGCCAGGTGACACAAATGTGAAACATGCCTAGTTGTTTACCACTGCACAAAATCATGTGCACAAAACTTTGACTGACCTCAAACCAGTTATTTCAAGCAAACTTAAGTAAAGAAATGAAACTACTTTGTATGAAGTGTTAAGAAAGTTGAGATAAGTACTATGGTAAGGTTTAAAGCTTACTGAAAAATGTATTTTAGACTAGTAATTTTAGGATTTTTTTAGTGGGTGCTGGTTTGGTGGAGTGGTTAACAACCATGCACGTCTCATAGACATACTTCTGCCGGCCAGGGTTTGAATTCAGCCTGTGACCAGTTTGCAGAGTGTCTTCCCCTACTCCATCACCCCCTTTCACGAGCCTATCCACTGTCTTTCTCTCTCCTATTAATAAAGGCACAAAATGCCCAAAACATACATTAAAAAAAAGATTATTATAAGAACAGGACTGGGAAAAAGGGTGTTCGTATACTTTGCTCCTTCTGCATGGAACATGTTGCAAAAAAGACCAGAAATTAACAGAGCTTGTTTCTTTAAATGCATTTTAAAGAATGCAGTTTTTTAATAATATTAATTGTTGATGGTATATTGCCTTAATTTTACTGTGTAGCTTTGCTGTCTCCTGGCCAGGACTCCCTTGAAAAAGAGGCTCTTAATCTCAGTGGGACCGTCTTTAGTATATAAAGGTTAAATAAAATAAAATAAATAAAAATAAGTTTAGCACACCAAGTTGGGTAAAAAACCAACTGTAATATTTCTCACACAGCTGTTGCTACAGTTCATATAAATGTTTACCCTCAGACATGTGATAAAAGTCATTTGGCATCAGAAAAGGTCAAGTTTTTATGACACCAGAGGAACTTTAAGATCTCCAAAAACATCCTGTTCCATTTTCCCACAGTGACAGAAAATCAATGCTCTCCTCATTGGTCATGTTCAGTGTCAGCTCCTCTCCCTCTCTTTATCACTAAATGGCTGTATATCAATGCTTACTGTCAAGTCTGACCGGATCGGGTTTGGAGTTCAGGCTGTCACACCTGGGTCAGGGCCGCAGGGCGCTCCGGGAAGATGAGGGAAATCTGAGAGCAAACAGAGTCTGTCTCTGCACTGTCACTGAGGAGGGGGCCGTGTCTGTGTGAGGCTGAGACCACAGGATAAGAATGTGTTTGACACTGTTTGTAATTGTGTAATGTTGACTCTGTTGGTATCAGGATGGGGGACTGCATCAGCAAACAAGAATTTGATTGTCAGTTGTGTTCCTGCGAAGCATTCCTTAGGGCCTCCAGTGAGAGGCAACCAGAGGTCTGGGAATAAACTGAAAATACCAGGCAGCAGGATTTTTCCAATATCATGTCAAAAAGTGTCACTTGACTTATTGTACGCCACAATATCTTAACATGTCTAGTCCAGTACCTTATGTTAAAGATGCTATGAGGAGTTTCTAAGTAATTACAAAAAAGTCTCACTTTTAGATATATGCCTGATCGAAATACACACTTTAAGATGAGTATTATAGCATCAAAATAGGTTATCTATAAATGCTATTCCTTAGCTTCACGATCGGGTCGGACAGAGCTGGACTGGCCTGGATACTCAACTTAGAGCACCGGGCTGTAAGTAGCCATATATAGCCGGCTACAAAACTACGATAGGCCTACTAAGTTTTCCAAAAATTGCTTGTTGTCACACATCAAAAATTACCGCTACGTAACGTTTGCATCCTGTAAGTTGTTGAAAAAAGAAGTTGTAAAGCAATGCAGAGTTCTGAGGAAGGTCCGAGCTGCATTCATTGGCATCACAACAAACGTACGCTTTAGCTTGGGTCTCGTCTTTACGACAGTACGCGCGTGCTCATGGGTAGCAGAGTCTTTATGTCGCCGGAAATAGATTCTCCTCATAGCACCTTTTAAGATGTAAAAAATAAAACTAAGCCCTGAGCTGCTTGTAATAAGCAAAATAATCTGCCAATTAGACGAGCCAACTTTAACTTGTAAGGTGTGTGAAAATGTAATTATTAAACCTCAGTTTAAGTCCCTACCTGAGTAAAATGGCTTGTTTTATTGAAAGACATTTTCTTATTGTTACAAGCAATTCAATGCCTTATTATTGCATTTTATTCCTTGCAGTAAGACACTTATCTGGATTTTTCAAACACATGGATTTGTAAAAATGTTTTTGATATGTATATACTTGAAATTAAAAAAACAATCTTGTTATAATCTGAGTTTCCTCTGCAGGAGGCTGACTCTCAATTCACCAAGAGAATAAAAAAATTGGATTGATGGACGGAATCAATTGTGGCATTAATATCAAAAAAACTTTTCAATTATCATCCTCAGTTATATTGATGTGGAATTTTATTTTTAACACTGGAATTTCAACTTTTTCTTGACATTTTGGCTTAATTCTGAAAAGCATATGTCTATCTAAACTTGTCTTGATTTTGACATTTTTTTTCTAACTTGTGTTCAACAATATTCTATGTATTTTTCCCTTTTTTAGCTTTGTACTTTTCATTTGTACTTTTGATCCCTTTTTCAAATTCTTTTCAAATATAATGATAGAAAAAGGAAGCAGCTAGTGGATCCCCTGATAGTCCAAACAACCAATACAAGAGGGCTTTCGGTGCTCATGGTTTTAATCAAAAATATATGAACACAGCAAGTTTTAGAACAAAGATGTAACTTCCAGTTGATGTCTGGAGTGGTTCATTTGCAGGGAGGACACAGTCAGTGCAGTTACTGACACAGACAGGTTGATGACATCACACTGCTGTAGTAGAATAAGCAGCAGCAGTGGTGATGTGAATTTGCTTTGGAGCGACGAGACAATTAGCACTTCATAATAATGACCGGACCCCACAAAGTCACTTTCTGTGCACAGGCACAACATACCATGAAAATATCAGCAGGTTAAAATTACTCGCATCCAAACAGCAGATCATCACAGGACTCAACAACTTGTTTCAGTCTGAAACTTGTTTACTTTCCAGACTTTAGTCCTTTTTAAAGCTGCTTTCTACTTGTTTCTCTGCACACACTCCTATAGGTGTTAGGTTGTACTAAGATACCATGCAGCCTGGTTTCCCCTATGAGTCCCTGCAGACAAGAGCGAGTGTTAAAAGCTCTTTTTTCACGCAGTTTTTTTTTTGTACATATAAGATAAGGTGTGTCACACAATGATAGAAATACTCACCTGGATTACCACTATCATTGTTACGTAATAGAGTAGCTTAGCCTGCATGCTTCCTTCCCACAATGCACAGCAGGACTCAAAGTCAAAGCAATGCAGGCTGTGACGTCATGACGTACGACCAATCCAAAGGAAGTGTACGAATTTGCAGCATTTTTTTCCCAACTAAATTGGAATGAAGCAGGTGAGCTGTAGGTATGAAAACCATCAAACAATCTAGGAGGTCAGCAGAAAGAAAACTTTTATCAGCTCTTAGGGGTGTAATTGTTTGTGTGACTATGAACGCAGGCCTCACAACTTGCCAACAATGCATTTGATGTTTTCCCACACGACTCGGAAGAAGGCATGGACTTTTGATTGAGGTCAATGTTGATAAATCCTACTGATGAACTTATTATTTAACACCTTTTTAAATGTTCAGTGGACCTTTTTGTTGATTTTTGTGTGTCTGTACTATTCACCCTAACAAGAAAAACAGAATTGATTTGACTCTTTCTTCGAAAACTCCCCAAAACTTTACATTGACGTAAACATGTTGGCTGATCTGAGCCTCTGCCGTGAGCTCTGCTGCAGTGTGTGCGTGTACACAGCACATGGCCTTGGCTAAACTGCACAGATAGCAGCAGCGGCAGCAGCGGGGACCAGTCGGCGTGTTTGTTTGTTCTTGTTCTCTGTCGTCTGAGTCAAAGAGCAGGTGAGCCAGTTGGGTGGAGTGATTGCGGTGTACCTCAGTGCAGAACGAGGCCGACGCTGCTATCTCTCTGCCCTACATAGCCGTCCAAGTGAAACTAACCCAAGTGTTTCTCTCATCCACAGTGCGATACAGCCAAGGCCCCGGCGAGGTCACCTCCTCCACCACCATCAGCCACCACAGCAGTAACTCCATGCCCAGCAGCCAGTCTGTACTCCAGCAGGTGTCTCCAGGAGGACTGGACCACAGCCACAGTCTGCTGTCACCTGATGCCAAGATGGTGAGTGAGCACACCTGGGTCCTCACGGCTTCAGATAAGATAAGAGCCGGCCTGAGTTTAGCAGAGACGAGAAGAGGTAAAGAGCAGACTCCTGGACCTCTGCTCTCCCATGGACGCTCAGGCAGCGGCCAACAATTAGCACATTGTGCTGCTCTGTTTGAAAGGTGGAGTCGGAGGTGGCAGGCCATGATGGCTTCACCAGAAAGCACCGAGCACGCTCATCGCTCAGCCAATAAACCTGACAAAGGAACATTCTGCTTGTATTGATTAAATGCCGTGCAGAGAGGAGACAGAGGTGGAGTACTGCTTGTCCTGCCAGAAATGACGCCAACATTTGATTATGCTTTTTTTTTAGTCAACTTTAGAGTTTCTCCCTTCAACCCTGGTCCAATATTTGATCAGTGACAAGGAAACGTGTGTTGTTCTGTAGCCTTTCAGCTGTAGTGCAACAATACTTCAGATTTATGAGGTTTGATTTCATGGCAAAAGAAAACGTTACGCCTCAAACTAAAATAGGAATGCTGTTCAATCTTTGAGCTCTTTTAACTTTGTCGTCAAATCTCAACAGCCAATTTCATCCCATTAGTTTTATCCAACTCTTTTTTTCTCTTCAAATGGTTGTGTTTAAATTAACAAAATCTAAAATCCCCACCTGGTATACAAAGTGTCCCAATTAATCCAACAGTAAAGTAACCTTCCACAAGAAGAATAACATCTGTCCTTTACTTTTCCCCATCTTTTGCACAGTCTCTCTCTTTTTAATTTCATAAAGCTGGAGATATATTTTCTAATGAGTACACAAATCACAAAACATCATGGCCATCACACAGGTCCAGAGCTATGATGTAGATGGGAGCTGATAGCATCAGTGTAGACGTGAAAAGAAAAATGAAAGTGTCAACACAGCGCCAGAATCAACTTTACCAGAAAGTTTAGTCATCAGTTATCATCATCTAATTAATATGTGAGATTGGACAGATACAAACATGTCTGTTCACCTGAGTAATGACCAATTAATTCTCTTTTAATGGTCCAGAATAAGGGAAATAATTTTGGTGTATCGATTCAACGAGTGACCATGTAATTTGGTGACTCTGAGTTTTGTTGCATTGCATTTACACCTGAACTCGGTCATGGGAAGTTGGAATTTTATCACACTCCACTTAAATGGTTTCAGTTATCCACTGGTAAAGTCAGGGCACATGAAGATTGGACAATCTGACTTCTGAGATCAAATGTGAAATTGAGTTGACACCGTGGTCCGTGGGTGTGTTTGTGTTAGCTCAGTTTCTCTGGTTGTATTTTTTTTACATGTATGAACTTTTGATTAGTGTGTTTGATACAGATTAAAAAACACTTCACAGTGAAGCATTTGAAGGTTACGCCCTCTGTTTTCACCGATGCTTTGACTACATCTATCAGCGCAGTTAGCTGATGTCATCAGTTAATACAGTCACTCATAAGACCAGAACACTGAGATCATTACAACAACACATGGAGGCAAACATTGTTGAAACAGAGTGCAGATTATGCTGAGATGAGGTCTGATCACTGGCCATAAGTGGCTAACAAAATATTAATGATGACTTTAATTATTCGTGTCTATGTTGTACTTTTACTCTCATACCGACCGCCATGTTTTTAGTTTACCTTTGACACAACAGGTACCTACATACAGCATGAGGTCATTTTCACCCATCAGTAAAATATTGCAATATCCCTGCCTCCAAATTCCTCCAAATTTCTTTAGCCCTTTGTGGTGTCTTTTTTTAGTGTGGAAAAGTTACATTTTGTTGTTTGATAAGGGATATTAAATATGATACACTGATTTCTGCCTTGATAAATGAACATTATAGGTTTGGGTATCAGTAATGTAGTACTGAGTTTGCTTGAATGAAGCTAATAGGCATATGCAAGGTTGCTAGACTCTTTATTTTGCACAGTCTAAAGAGTTTCTTTAAGAAAGCTTTCTTAAGTGATAGTTCTTTGTTTGATGAAGTAAACACTGCTCACTTGTGCTTTAAAAGAAATCACTTTATATTTTGCATTGACGATAACATCAAATAGGACGAAACTCTTGACATCTCAGGTGTAGGTGAAGTTTTTTCATGCAGAAAGATAAAAATGTAACATCGAGTAACTGAAATATTCAAAGCTGCTAACCTACTTCCCGTCAGCTCTGAACACTTCTGTGTTTAACAGTGAAATAACCACAGAGCAGCAGGTCTTATCTACAGGTGAGCATGTGCTCGGTCTTCTGTTGGGAGGCATCTTTAGTCAAATAGACTCAGCCCAGCAGAGGGGAGATCCCCAGTCTGGACTGTAATGTGAGTGGTGGGTTTTATTTTCCAAGCACTTTGCAGAACTGCAGATTAAAATGTTGCTCGGCCAGCCAATGCACGGCCCGCTCGGATGACGCTGTTGTGTTATTTCTCCTTCCCCGTATTGTTCCTTATCAGTGTTTGCTTGTGTGTTTTGTGTGAGTGGAGTTACACAAGTGAAGTGTTATACAAAAGAATCTGAACTAAGTCAACAGTCATCTCTGCTTTTCCTTTAGCACACATCTGTCTCACTTTGAAATACATTTAAATGATTTAACATAGCAGGAACTCAGGATCACACCTACAGCTGGGCCGTGCCCCTTGAGTTCTTAAGAGCTAAATTACATCTAAATGAGATAGTGATGGACAGTGTTGTTTTAATTTATAAAGTTTATATTGATTTCAAAACCTAAATAGTTTATCGGCCTTATGCATGATAAAAAAGAATATTAATAAAAATACCTACTTTCAGTTATACCTCTTGAGATGTGGAATCTCATTTTCAAGAGGGACCTCATGTCTATATGGTGCTAGCTAATGTCTACATTAACAGCTATAACGATTATGAACTGGGATTGGGCTATAAGGTCACCACCCTAGAACAAATAAGTTGACAAAGGCATATTTTTGCCTTTTAGATCAATAGGTGTTCATGCTTTTTGGTGTCACCAAGCACTAAAACAGGGATATCCAAGCTCTGGCCACTTTAATTGGCTGGCAGACAAATCTATATCTTAGCGGTTGTTTGATTGATGAATAAAGATGGCTGGATTATAGGGGTAATTTAAAATTCCACTCATTACCTCACTATCTGCTGCATATTATGGTTCACAAACCATATTGTTTTATCATCTTTAATTACCCAAAGCACCAATACATCTATAGTTAGTTAGCTTTTTGCAGTTTGCTCCTGTTTTCTATCTGAATTTTTCTATCTGAGTGTTTCTGTCCCCAGAGTCAACTGGAAACCTAAAAGTCCTGAACTTTCATCTGTTACATTGAGGTTAATTGAAGCAGGGTTGTTATTTTTTTCTGCATGTGGCTCTTAAAAAAGTCTGGGCATGGCTGCACTAGAAAAATGAGCAATCTCTACAATAATGATGATTTAATTAATAGAAAATAAAGAATTTTGATGACTTCAATATGTAGAAATATTGCCAATGTTTCACATAATTCATTTCTGTCCTCTTTGTTTCCCTTAGATCTCAGGTTCGGGCGGTGGGCTTCCTCCAGTCAGCACACTGACAAACATCCACAGTTCTCATCACAGCCATCAGCAGACACAAAACCTCATTATGCCTCTCTCTGGAGTCATGGCCATCGCACAGAGTGAGTCCCCCCACTGTATGTCCCCCACAACATCAGCACCACAGGAGAGTAAGATGTTCTGACTTGATTTATTTTCATCACACAGTTTTGACTCAGTTATTTCGTCTCTCCAGGTTTGAACACATCACAGTCTCAGACGGTACCAGTGATCAACAGCGTGGCGGGCAGCCTGGCGGCGCTGCAGCCGGTGCAGTTTTCACAGCAGCTCCACAGCCCGCACCAGCAGAGCCTGATGCAGCAGTCGTCCAGTCACATGAGCCAGCAGCCCTTCATGGCCACAGTCACACACTCACACAGTCAGTAACACTATGATCATTTTTACAACGTACCGGTGCACTCTTTGACTGAAGTTTAATATGTGACATGACCTGCCAGATGGAGATTTTGAATAGTTAATTTTTGTTTCATCTAACCTCCTTTTGCATCTCAGAACTGCAGGGACAGATGTTTGCCACTTTGTTATTTTCTTGGTTTTCCATTGGCAAAAATGTTCCTCTATTAATGTTTAAAGAGAACAGAACAAATGTTCAAGTTGGAGTTTAACACAGCGGATTACTAAATAGTGCGACAGACTTGTAACTTACATCATAACTGTTACTTTTTTACAAGTGCAAACTTTCCTTTGGGTGTCATGATAGTTTCAGGTCTCATGCAACACGCAATCTGCACAGAATCCGATGAACATAGTGGATTTATTTTCTGATAGGAAGTCCAAGGAAGACTTTACTTCAAACTGGACTTAAGAAATGAACAAATCAGTCTAAATAATAAAAGAGAGAACTTCAACACTTAGAAACACTGAATGTGAATGATTGCGGTCTAGATCTGCTCGCTCTTTTGGGATTATAGAAAATCAAACCAACGTAGAGTAATATGTTGTGTCCCAATTCAGGGGCTGCATCCTTGAGAGGCAAATTTAAAGACTGATTTTGTCCCAGTGCTCTATGCAGTTTACAGAGGCGGGGTCCTGCACAGGAGACTACCTCCTAAAGTAGACACATCAACCTGTTGTTTCATTTTTAGTTTGTAAAGAATTTTTGGAGGTTTGATACCTGCTGTTTATTGTTTTATTTTTTGTTTGCTAATTTTTTTCGAGGTGATAATACCTAATATTTTAGCATTTAAAATGTTGAGTGTGCCACTGCAAATCCTGTTTTTGTTTTTATTTATGTTTATTTTTTGTTGTTTTTGGGGTAACTAACATGCCAAAAAGATTGCCTTCTGTATTTGACTACTTCTTTTTATTTTTTATTTATTTATTCAAATTTGTTGGTCTGGATTTTCTGAGGGTGACTATACTAATGTTTGTTAGTTGACACATTCAGTATAGCAAACAACATGCTGTTTTTTTGAAAATATTAGGTAATACCAAATATTAATAATACCAAATATTCCATATTTGACATGATTGTACCACATAAAAAAAGTATTTTTATATTCCCAGTTGCAGAAACAAGACTAATTCTTAACTGTTGCTACTGTATGCAGAGTGTGTCCTAAAGCATTAACAAACGAGTGCTAAAATGGTTGTATTTGCTTCTTTTTTCTTCAGTGTATCCTCACAAGCAGGAGCCCCCACAATATTCCCACCCGTCACGCTTTCCCTCAGCCATGGTGGTGACAGACGCGAACAGCATCAGCACCCTCAGCTCCATGTCCTCGAGCAAAACGGTGAGTTTAATCGACGTCACGTCAGTCTGATGCATGTCCTCACTTCTGTCTGCCTGTCAATGAGGGGAGTTAATCAAACATTAATCATCAGTTATGGGGCATTTTCACAAGAAGAAGAGTCTTTGCATTGATCTCACACTAAATCCATAACACTTTGATCAGCTTATTGACTCACAAAAATCACCCTCACCATGCCTGTAAAGACAAACAAACAAGTAAATCAGAGCACAGACTAACAGTGGCAGAGAGATGACATCAGGGAGAAGTCTGTGTCCGGTGTTTGTAATGATTGTGCTTAATTTCTGTCATATTAGGATCCTCCTGTAAACAAGATGGTGCAACTCGGGGGTCTCTCCTGGGTAAATACTTTTTTATCAGTTCAGTCATGTAGTCAAAAGAGCTAAAATCATTAAAAACACTTAAATCGTGTTACTTCAGTTTCTGTCATTTTGGTAAATGCTTTTATTTGGCTCCAAACTAACAGACAGTGTAGATCTGTGGATACTCCTCAAACTTTCTATTTCCTCCTAAACAGCAGTCTAATCAATCAGCCGATCCCTCAGCCTGAACGCCTGTTGATTAACGCCGCCTCCTTGCACTTTCCTCTGTCCCTCTGCGATCAGGAAATGAGCCTCCCCGTTAATCAAAGTTCTCAAACCTCCTCGCTCTGATCCGGCCGCTCAGGCTGCAGATGAGATAGGCTGGGAGGGAGAGGCGGAGGGGCAGAGGGCTGTCTCTTTTTTAACCTTTTTTTTCTGCTGGTAATTACACCTCTTCCTCTTTCCTACTTCTCCCTGCTCTCGGTGATCGCTCTAGCCTGAAATGTTGTCCATGGTGCTTTCACACGCTCAATTTCCCACGCTGAGGGAGAGCGCTCACGCTGCTGCGAGGCCGCAGAGAGACAGATGAGTCGATGGGATGAGAGCTCAGAGCAGGGGGACAATTAAAAGAGACAAACCTCAGCAAAGGTGGCAAAAAGGGCATTTAGGAATCAGCTGTTGGTTGTTGCATTGGTTTAAAATTCTCCTCAGATTCACTGTGGAAACAAAAACTTGCAAAAAAATACTTTCAGTTATTCACCTTTATAGGGATTGTTTGACTAAAATAAGTTTGGGAATTTCAGCAAAGCTCCAGTGTTGTACATCCCTATTATATGTAATTAAAAATGCTTCTCACTGCACTGATAGAGAAGCTAAATATGCTTTAACTATGTGTTTATACAATTTAATTAAGCAACAATGTTTGCACTTGAGTTGAATAGTAACAATGTAGGCATATTAACTCAAATAAACCTTTATGTTTGTCCCTTTTATTGATTTATTTTTGGGTAATTAAGGGTATCTTTAATTTTGTTAACATGCAAACTCTCCAGAGATGAAATTCAAATAAATTTAGTCCTCTTGGAAACCTAAAGCTGCCTGTCCCTGTTTCAAAGCTTTCTTGCAACAAAGCTTGAAGAAATGTACCACCAAATGTTGTGAAATAAAAGAGTTGGAATACAAATAAGCTTAAGATTTCAATAATCAGACCAAAGGTGTCCAGCATCATCAGCGTGTGGTATTTTACTGGGTCTTTATTTAGAAAATAATTAGCAGGCAGGTACTTTCTTATCAGGCCTTTATTTGGCCGAGACAGCCCTCTTCTCATGACTTGACGGGCGTATTTTAGGCTTTATAACACTCACTGTTTACCCAGAAACCCCTCCATTATACCTGAGTCTGCTCCGCACTCACCTCTGCTCACAGACCTGGTCTAATGACTCAGGTCTGGGCTCAGGTCGGCTTTATCAGGTCAAACTGTTTGCTGTCCGCAGGGTCACGCCGCGGCCACCTGCCTCCACCCACAGAGAGGATGGAGAAAAATAAATTCCACAAACAAATCTAAAAAAAGACGGAGCGCTTTTCAAAGAGCCCAAAGGAGTCGAGGGAAGAGGGATGAGGAATGTATTTGGTCAGGTGTGGCACCTGAGGGTGCTGGGGTGATTTATGGTATTTACCGGGCCATGGGTGGAAATGCTTCAGAATAAAGACAGAGGATTTAGGAAAAGTACACTAACCCTTTAAAGGCTTTTTTTTGCAACTTTAATACTTTAATTTTTGTCAGTTTGAGCCATAGAAAGATGTTAAATCTGCTGATGTTTGCTCTTTTTCAGCACAACTTTAACAGTACATATGTGTCTGAATTGATCAAAAAATGAAACCAAAAATACAAAAATGTAAATACATATATTGGACTTCTGTTATTTTATTATACAAAAGTGTACAGATATTAACAATTGAGTAAATGTTAAAGCTATTTTTTGTATTAATATAAAATGGTAGTGAATAACATCTAATCTAAAGACTTGGAATGCTTTGGTGTAGTTTCTCAAAGCTGTTAAGTTACACATATCTTTGGTGGTAAATATGTTCAGCTAAAATGTGCCAATTTTTTTTGCTTCCTTGCATTTTTGCCCAAAACCACCTGTGATGGAAATGTTTTTTCTGTAAGTGCTGTTTTAATGCTTGTGAAAAAAACGCATTTGTCCCAGACAGGTTAGAAATATGATCCATTGCTTTAAAATATAATAAATAAACTAAAATAAACTAAAATAAAATGGTAATAATCAGAAATGAAGCTAATAATTGATATTTCAAACAATATGCTTAAAAAGTCTTTGAATGTCTACATACGTTTTAACTTTTACTTACATATGTCTAGTTTACAAAAGGTAACTTTCCATACGTCAATGGGGATCATTTTTTCTTTGCATTATCCACCCATAATGGATTTTCAAGGGTTGTAAATTAAATCCTATAAAGAGAGGAGACTTTGCTCCAAAATATACTATGTTTTAAAACATTTTGAACTGCTAATTATTTAATGAACATGTGAAGAAAGTAAACCTAATTTTAAGTATTTTCAGAGTGCAAATCATTACAGCAACAAAAAACAGGACAATGGTTAAAGCTGTCAAATAAGTCATAATAGCAGGTCGTTTATAGCAAAATCAGAATAAGATGTATCAATCTAGGAAGACTTTGCTTCCTATTTGTATTTTTAAAATATTCTTTATATCAAAATTATATTGTATTACATTTTCTTTAATCCAGTTGAACTTTATTATTTATATACGATGGTCTCACATTAATTCAAATTCACAAGGAAAGACATTCAAGGTTCTAATATGAATTAAAGATATATCTCTTATTAGATGGGGATGCCAAGAAAAGAAAATGAACGTATGATGATATTATTACTTTCAGACACAAACCCTATGAGGAGAAAACACTGAAACCAATGGATGACAAAAAAAGTCTCCCATGCTCCCATGTTAACAGATTACACTTTTGAGAACAGAGTTTGCATTTTGTGAAGATTATACGATAGATCATGATCTTTTTTGGACAAAATCTTACTAATTTCTGCCTCTATAGTTTGCCGACTCTGTTATTTCACTCCTAAGAACAAGAGGCAGGTCATAGATTTTAATTTGGCATTTGAGATATGATTAGGGTTATATTTTTGGAGCTCTGTGGACAGAATATGTGGGCTCATTAACTAAGTTGTTCTGACACTTATGCTATTTTTTGTCAACAGCATCAGCAACTTTGACATTAAGTTTTTTTCCCAAATAATTTTATTAGATTGGTGGATTGCAGTGTCATGGCCCATATGACAGGGTGCTAGACTCTGTTTGGTAAAGCTCAATCTCAGATTTTTAGCCAACACTAGTGTTTAGACTCTGTACTTCCATCCTGCAGTGTCTTGGTGAACATAGTAACTTCCATCACTGGTTTGTTGAGTTTTTGTCAAGCTGTTGATCTTCTGTGTCTCAAATCTCTCGTCTCCTCCCTTCAGTGTCCCCTTCAAGCCTGGTGAGAGCATCCACCTGATTTCCCCGGTGCCGGGCAACCTGAGCACATTTTTCCACCTTCTGGCCACGGTAACCATGACAACACTTATTAACCGGCAGAGGCACGAGGACCACAATGAGTCGGTCAACAGAACTAACGAGAGGAATGACGACGGTGGGCCATGCGGTGAAAAATGTCGCAGTGGGGAAGAGGAAGGAAAACAAAAATTCAGCTCAGTGCACCTGAAAGTGAAGCGCCCGGACGCCCCCACATGATCAACGAGGATTTATGATTTTAACTCAGTATTCAATCTTTTATGCCTCTTTTCAATGAAGAGGCATTACCGAGGAACAAAACCCAAGAACCCCACATGACTCACAGACTGAGAGGCTCTGGGAAACAAGAATGTGATTTAAGGTGGAATATGAAGACTCTTTAAATCCAACACTGATCAGCTGCTGTGAAGGCTGAAAGACTTCATGAAGTACGTCCCTGGATGCCAGCACGAGTCCTCTTGAGCAGAACTGTCTGACAATCACCTCTTTTGATCCTGCGCATCAGCTTTAAAGGAGTCTTCCATGTTTTTATTCACACTCGGTTTACTGCGCCGGCGTCGGTGCAGATTTTCTATGTATACTGTGATTGAGAGGACTGACAATCTTATTAGGACGATGACGCGTCTTTATGTGTATGCAACGCTTTTATAACTCGATCTGTTCACTTGAGACTGGAGGTAGAGTGGTGCAGGGGTGACGTGTTTTTGTAGGCCGACACGGAAGTTAGCAATGCGCTAGTTCTCTAGACTAAAAGGCTATGAGAGTTTTCTCTAGGGTCTCAGATTATGACACTTACCCCCGATAATCTTGACGAACAAATCCAACAAGCTTGAATATGATTGGCAAGACTATTATCAAGCAACTTTGGAACTACAAAATGGTGGTTCTACTAAGGTTGCTTTCACACCTGAAGTTTAGCAGTCACTTCTGTCCACTGCTTCGTTTCATTTTTCAATTGGCTTGGTTTGCTTTCACACTGCTCTTTGTTGGATGGACCAAAACCTGTCAAATGATTTGAAATCTAGCCTCCTGCCTCTAGTAGAGGCTGTAGCTGTGGTCTTTGTCCCTGTTATTCTGCACATACATATCTGGAATAATCACATAGATTAGCTTGAAGTGGTTCAGAAGTATTCTGTGCCATAAATCTACCATTTGGCTGCATTCAGGTGATGCTTTCATATATTGGAGCAATAGCTAAGCATATTTTGAATGGATTTGTAGACGTATTTATTTGATGAGAAGACCAGAGCCTGGTGGGCAAGCAATGCCAACATTAGCTGCTTGATTTTGTCAGAGATCACTGCGTTAGCTGTCTCGCTGTAGTGATAATCGGCCTAATTAAAGCCACAATTCACCACTTTTTAGTTTGTATGCCTTGTTTGGACCTTATTTGAACCAAACTCACGTCTGCTTGGAAGTGAACCGAGATTTCCTCTTTTTTAGTTGGCCAGAGTTTGCTTCTTTGTTAGCTTTCACACAATTTCATATGAACCAAACTTTCCAAGAATAGAGTTAAATCGAGTTCGATTGGTCCAAACATGGTGTAAAAACTCCCTTAGAAGCAGTTACAAGATATCCAAGCTACGTCATATTGAAACTTTTTGACTTTTTCCTCAAGATCAAGTGATCAAGTTGGTCTTTATGGCTGTGCCAATGGTGTTTGTATTATTAATTATAAAAAAAAATAAGCAGAAATGCTTGCATTAGGGTTCCTGGTCAATATTCTAGTCCTTATTAGCAGTTTGTTTGTTAGCAACCACCCTCACAGCACAATATGACACTATGCAAAGGTGGGGCAATTTTATTTAAAAATCTCATAGACATTTGGCCTTGAGAACCAGGGCGCTCTAAATGCTAACTCACCTCCGTGTTTCGGACTCATTCCTGCACCACTCTATGAATATGCACTATCAGTGAAGCCACCAACTTTTATCATAACTGGAGTTTCTGTTGTGAAAAGCTGCCTGCAACTGAGACAAAATAGCACAGATTAATATGTTTATATGCGTCAGATATGCCAAAGAGTAAGAGTGTAGCAGTGAGCAGGTTTAATTCACCCATATGCCTCCAAAGTCACCCTTTCACAAGTTCAAACCTGGTCTGCCCCGAGTGGGGGAGGTCTGACTCACCCACTTTAAAAGTGGCCCTTCCCTCACACTTTGTTTGCACACAGGTTAAGGTGAATTTCAGGAATGAGACTCACCCTCCTCCTCCCTCTCTGTTTCCTTCTGCGATATGAAGAAATGTTAAAACAGGACAAATATTGATCATAACTCCTCATTACAAGGCCCCCCTCTGCAGCAGTGCAGAATGAAAATATTGACAGGTATTCAGAAACAAAACAGCCACATTGCTCTGGTATTTAGTGAAGGAGAAAGACATGAAAGAGCGAAGTGTTGTGACAGCCGCCGCTCCAATCAAACAGGAATTCAGAAAAGGCTGAGAAATGTAGGGAGAGGAGCAGCTGCTGTGGGTACAGACACCCACGCTGACGGTGCAGAGCCCTGTACAAACCGGATACAAAGATAATGATGGCCTCAAGTCATAAATCAGAATCTGAATGTAGGTTCAAGAGACAGAAAAACACTTTATGCAAGCAGCTACATTAGACTGGTAGTACACAAAAAGTGTAAAACGTTAGCTCTATGCTAACAAGCATCCAGCCTTTACATAAAGAGGGTATGCACATGATGTCAGTCAGTGTAAGAGAGTGGAAATCCAGGCACTGAGTGGCAAGAAGCTCAGACTGACACATCAGTCAGTGGGAAATATGAGGTCAAATACTTCAATTCAGCAGAAAAGTGTTAAATTTTTGTTTAATAACGTTCACTTAGAAAGACAAGGTTGTGATGTTACTGCAACAGGTATCATATCACTGAGTGTATATGCTTTTCTGATGAACATTAACCCCACTTCTGTCATTCAAGACATTAAATTTTAGCAAAATGTCTACAGAGTAAAACATCAGTACCTTAAATTATGTAGCACTGAGGATATTAGATCATGTTTTCATGCTTGTAGTCTTCTTAAAACCCAAGAAAGTTTGATTACAACAGCTGGTTTGACAGTAAACAATGATCAAAAACAGCTAAATTCATAGATATTACCACAAATTCATTGTATAGTTGAATTGATATGGCTTTTATTTGGTCAATTATTGGCATTATTTTTACTCAGTAAGGTTCCTTACCAGTTTGGCGGCCACACTGAAAACTAGAAGTGCTCCAAACAAAAACCTCTGCCAAGGCGTTTCTCAAATAGAAACGTAGAATTGTAGGCAAGTTTTTGTCAAACGTAGAAAAACTGTTGATGAAGCCTTGAAAAAAAATCCTGTGTCGGCATCCAGAATCTGATAATCACCAAAATTTAATGAAATCTCCCTTGTGCAGTGACCAGCATTCCCTGAAAATTTCCTCCAAATCCACTGTGAGCTTATTGAGTCTAGTTCCTTGATTTGCACCTGAATTCAAAATCACCACCAAAATTAAATCACTCCTTTCTTGTGCCACAACCAACATTCCAAAAATTTATACATCAAATCTGTAGAACAATTTATGAGTTGTTTGTGAAATTAAAGGTAACTTTCCTATCTCACAATGTTTAGAAAGCAAAATCCAATCATTTCTTCACTGAGCCAAGAACAGCATTACCCGAAAATTCCATCCAATCAATTCATAATGTGTTGCGTTATCTTATTCACAAACTAACAAATAATTAACAAATGCTGGCACAAATATTATCTCCATGGTAGTGATAATAAACAGAGGCATAAAATAGATTAGAATCTACATTTTCTGAGATAAACATCATCAAAAATAATTAGACCTTCTGATTATGACCAAAAAAAACCTAACTCTTCTGGTGAATTAAAGAGCCTCGCTGTTTCTCTCCAACAATATCATTTAATAAATGTTTCCTCTGCCACTCAGTCTGAGGCTAAAATTGAGACATCAGTGAAACCCTCGAATGTAACTGTACAGTCAAATAGTGGTATGTCTTTGTTCATCTTACTGTGACTAAACTTTGGCTCAGGAATGCCATCACTGGACATCAAGTACTGACAGAAATGTACATTTTTGGTTTTAACCACCTCCTTTTTCTTTTACACCTTATATTGAAGATCATTAAGAGAACCTACACATGCTATGCTCATGTCTCAGCCTGCTCTATGTCTGTTTTTTTAGAAGCTAAAACCAAATTTCCCATCAAACATTACTCTTTCCCGAGCTTCATGTGCTCTCACAAAAGAAAACATCATTTGAAACACCTTGTGTTGTCAGCGTGGCAGATCCAGTCTCCTGTTCAATATTAGGTCATTGTTATTATCATGTTGATTGGTTGGTGACTGTTATGGGCACATCAGCTGCTCTGATCAGAGGGCACTCATATTTGTGTGACAGGATATGATTTTTTTTTTCTTTCCTAATGTATTATTTTTGTACAAAAATTGAAATCAATCATAAATCATTATTTATACTTTCTGAGAAAATATTGATATTTGAAGTAAAAGTTTTTTTTTCAAAAATGATCGGATGTTTTTTGTGTTATTTTGTGTGTTTGACGGGAGGTTTACATGACTTATATCGATAATACAAACAATGTCTTTACGGTGGTTGCATTAAACATGATGCATAACAATTTGGGGCAAGTTTAAAAGCATAAAGTTTAATTAATTTGTGATTTGTCTGATACTTACTTAAAGCCTGCTGTACAACAATTCATTTATCAGCACAGCTTTTTTTTAAATAATGGGTTGGCACAGCTTTGTTGTTGGATTTAAGCAAAGTTTGAGCATTGGTAAATATATTGAGATTTTATTGTATTATCCTCATGAAGTGACAGTGTAGAAGAGGGTTTTTGGAGTATTAATGCCAAAGACACTCTTATAATCAGGAGTATTTAAGTATGGGTGACTGGAATCAAGAACAGGAATTTGATAGGAATACATCAAAATGTGCTTTTAGAATATTTTAGGACAACTGGAAATTTCCTCAGAATATGATAGAAAAGGTGGTGGCATAGTAGGCTTAAGTGGGTACATGAAGTATAGGGTTTTCCAGTTGTGTTAATTTAATTTAATGTTCATTTCAAATGGGCATTAGTATATAAAACAAATATAAATATACCAGAGTTAGCATAACTGCTAAACTCCATAGTCCATAGTCCTTTGACAGGTTACAAACATTAACAATAAAAAACTGAATATCAAAAAGAAAACAATCCATGTTGTTTAAAGTGCCATAGTTTCATCCATGCACTCAAATTACAGGATCACAAGCATCTTAAATGTTGGATAGTGGAACAAAGAAAACTGACCCACTGTCAGAGACAAAACTCAATAGCATAGTTGCAGTAATATTGTGTTGGAGTCCTTTTTTGTGTCTGTGGCGTCCATTTTAATCGGGCCACCTGATGACAGGTACAGCTAATGAAAGCTGATAAGTTAAAGCCACCATATTCCTGAAGTGTTGCATGTTTATTTGAAAAGGACAAAAGTGTGTAATACAAATACAAATATGTCAGAGTTAGCATTTCTGCTAAATTGCATCACTTGTCCTTTGGCAGGTTACAAGCATCAACTAGAAAAGCACTCGGAGAGCGCAGACCTCCGCCAGCGCCACAGTCCTCACCCATATTGTGATTTTCACCATAAATATTAGTCCTACCTTTATTTCATCAATATATTTAGATTCCTTGACCATGAAAACATACCATTAGCAATTGGATTCATAATGATATCTATTTTAGTTCAGTAGTTATTCACAAAAATTACATTTTTCGTCATGGCGGATCCAGACGGTGATCCAGATCAACACCAAAATTGAATCACTTCTTCCTTTTTCCATGCTGAACATTTCCTGAAAATTTCATCAAAATCCATCCATCACTTTTTGAGTTATTTTGTTCACAGACAGACAAACTCCCCTGAAAACATGACCTCCTCCTTGGTGGAGGTAACAATACACACTGCCTCTAAAATCAATCCATTTTATTTAAAGTGACATTATTTTAAATTCCCAAATCAGACTATACATCCATCCAGCCATCCAACAGGTGCAGCTCATGAAAGCTGATAAGCTAAAGCCTCCACATTCCTGAAGTGTTGCATGTTTATTTGAAAAGGACAAACATATAGGCCTATAATACAAATATGAATATGTCAGAGTTAGCATTCTGCTAAACTGCATCACTTGTCCTTTGGCAGGTTACAAGCATCAACGATACACACTGCATCTAAAAAAACAATCCATTTTGTTTAAACTGACATTATTCTTTATCACTAAATCAGAAGATACATCCATCCATCTGACAGGTGCAGCTCATGAAAGCTGATAAGTTAGAGCTGCCTCATTCCTGAAGTGTTACATTGGCATCAATGTGTTGATGTTTTCAGCCAAATACCCACCTTTTGCTGCAGGACACTGACCCCAAGTAAACCTCCTCAAACATCATGACGTGGGCGCTGCAGCACACTGTAGTAGGGCTTATTTGGCAATGTGTTGATGTTTTAACTTTACTCAGACTTGAACTCTTCTTTGCAAATTATGTCAAATCAATAAGCTTTATCCCCAAGTTGCGTTGAAGGATGATTTAAACAATTAAAATATTTCAGTCTGTGTTTTTCTATATTGGGTTTAGACATCATTAAACAACAACTGGTGCATAAGGTTCATAAAAATAAGTTGAAGTAATCATACAGTGAAGAAAAGCGAGATAAAATTGTGGTTTGTAAATGGATATATTAGGTTTGCTTCTCAAGGTCTCACTTACATTCCCTGTCCTGTTCTTCATCGTCATCAGACTTCATAATCATCAGCTTGTTTTGTTTCTAACACCTGCCTCTTATGAGCTGCTAAATGTTCAGTTTTATTCTGAAAATGCCAAATACAGCTGCTTCAAACCCATCCTCAAATTCAACGTTGGATCATTTAAAATGTGATTTCTATGGCTCTGTAATGCCCTGACCTCTGCTCTAAGGTCTGCGCTGTCCTGCTGTGGCGAGCCTTGTAATCCACTGATGTTGCTCCATTTGGTTTTCAATGAGGTCTTTGATTTCCAGACCCAGGAAGCCTCTAAAGATCTGACCAAGTCCCTTTGACTCCTCACACCAAAAGAAACTGAAACACAGGGCGACTCATTAGCATCTGTTAGAGTCTGAAACACAACACTAAAGTCTCTAAACATGACATTTGTTTCAGCTTTGAAGAAGCTGTTTGAAAGCAAGATTGATCCATTAGCAGGTGCTTTTAGGGAGACACTAAAGGATTCTCAAGTCGCTAATTAAAGTTATATTTGCTCAACAATTAACACTTTAGCAGCAATTTGGCTGCATTGGTAAAGTTTTCATCTGTCAGTAAACTGTTGATAAACCAGAGCCATAAAAGTAGTCTTAATTTATGAGTCTTCAGTACTTAGATATTTAGAAATTAATTAAAAGAAGTCTTTAAATGTGAAGCCACTGTTGTACTGCTGAAGATTTTTTGGCAGCTAAGTATAATGAAGGGATATTTTCAAATCCCCGCTATTGTAAGCTAATGTTAAATGAAAACTAGCAATCTTTTCTGTGCTGTCAGTGTGTCAAGGAAATCTTAAACAACATACACACTGAAAAATTGGTACTAAAGCTCGGACCAAATCTGGATTTACAAATAAACTGTCAGCAGTATCAGCTTAAATTTACCTTTGCCAAGGATGCTATGTTTTTTCTGGTATGTTTTAGTTCTTATTTTGTTTGTGAACAAAATAACTCAAAGTTACTGACATAATTTACTGAAAATTTCAAGATGGGTCAGAAATGGGCCAAGGAGCAATCAATTTGATTTTGGTGTTGACTTGAGCTCATGCACAGATTCAGAGTTTCTTTTAAAGATTTGTTAACACTGCAGTTTAGGGCAGTTTTCCACTTTTAACTTTTACCAATAACTTAAAATGTTTTTGTTTGGTCTCATGACAACCTCAGTGAATGTTGCTGATCTGAATCCGGATGCTATGGTGGCGTATTGCATTCACTTGAAAATAAATAAAAAACCGCCTGTTTTTATGAGACACTATGTCATAAAAACAGGAATTTTATTTATTTTTGATTTTCCTGTTTTTATGACATACTATCTCGTAAAAACCGAATATGATTTATTTTCGAGTTTCCTGTTTTTATGAGATACTAAGGAATGTTAAAGGTAACAAACATGTCGCGCATGTTAGACCTTATTCAGTTTTATTTCTCGCTTGGTTTGAAACATTGGAAGATACTTGTGTCTTTGAGCGGTGTAGATGGCATTGTTATTAGTTTGTCCACATTGCACAGACACCTGAGGAATTTGCTGTTGTTCCGACACAAAGTCGGATCTGCTCAACATTGTGTTTTTTGTATCTGTGTTGACCACGTACCTGGTTGATAAATGCAGCAGCCAGTCTCGAAGCAGAGCGTCAGGGGAATCCTGTTTTTACGAGATAGTATCTCGTAAAAACAGGAAAATCAAAAACAAATAAATTCCTGTTTTTACGAGACAGTTTCTCGTAAAAACAGGAAAATCAAAAATAAATAAAGAGATAGTAGGCTATCCCGTAAAAACAGGCAGATTTTTATTTATTTTGAAGTGAATGCAATATGCCACCGGAGTAGGATGCAGATCCATGAACCTTTTAAAGGATTTCTTACCAGTGCATGACATGATAGTTTTCCACAACGTTGAAAATGCCACTGTGGACGTTCGTGTTATTGGAGACCCTTTAGTTACATGTTCTCACTGTACACGCATGGGTTTCTTTGGATCACTCACCACAAACCAAACACATGCTCATTTCGGTGAACTGTTGATTCTGATTTGCTCTGATGTATGACTGTGTGTGAGTGGTTGTCTCTATATGTTTGATGTGTGATTTGCTGTTCAGGGTGTACCCTTGAAAAGTGACAGAATAGACTCATTTAGCCATGAAGGGAAAAGCGATATGAATCTGGATGGCTGATAATCACATCCTTCTGATAACTCTTTATTATTTATTTATTTATTTATTTATTTATTTATTTAACCTATCATTGTGGATTATTATTCTTAAAAAAATCTTCACATAAAATCTCAGTAAATTCCACATTTGAATTTCAAGTCTTCAATAACATACTAAGGTAAAATAAAGTTTGAAATGTTAGGAATTATTTCAACTTTCACCATCGTTATTTTTTGAAAATTCTCTTTTTCGTTTTTAAATAAATATCTTTTTTTGAAAAAAAGGTTTTCTTAATAACTTTTAAACTTATAAAACCATTCTGCAATTCATGATTTTAGCAAATATTGTCAATAAGTAAATAATAAATAAATGAAAAAAAAATAGAAATGTTACCTGGAAAATTATCATTCATATTCTGAAACTTAATAAAAAAAAGATTCAACAATGCTCTTTAAAATTTGCTCCTAGACTTTACAAACTTGACTAAATGTTTTTAAATTCTACTTTCCATAAAAGCCTGTTCATGAAAGCTTTTTGTAAAATATGTGTTTTCTACAATTTACTTTAATAATTAGAAATAAGTAAAAAGTTTCAGACAAAATCATTGGCACAATCAGAATGAACTAAAATAGTATAGGTACAGTCTTAATAAATTGTCTGATGATAGTTTTGGATCATAAAGTGAATCTATGAACAGCTGAAGAGGATAGTTCGAGGAGAGGAGTAAAGGAACTCTTGGAGGAGGGCAGGTGGAGAAAGAGGAGGCTAAGAGCTAAGCTAACGTAGTCATGTGTTTATCTCAGGCAGAAGAAAGAACACTACATCGACTCCAGCTGAGGCCTACAGGGTTAATGGATAGGACTCCCCAGCAGGTGGTCAAGGGTCAGGAGGCCACTCTCTGCCAGGGCTAATTGGTCACTGTGACCAGAGGTAAGTCCAGCCCATCAAGGAGAAACACATACACATGCATGGAGGGTCCCTGACGGCCTGATCAACGACGCCTCCGCAGTCATGGAGATCTCCAGCAGCACCACCTACAGTGACGGCTCAGCAGCACCCAGAGCAGAGACCCCCGGCGTTTGATGTTTGGGTTCAGCATCAATGTTTTAGTCTTACAGAGTTCAGGAAAAGAGGAGAGGATGAGGGGCACTGCAAGGCCTCAGTCTGAGGTGTCATGATCTTAAGGGCCTCTCTGTCCTAAGGGCTGGGCGATACGGACCAAAATGTGTCTCGATATTTTCAGGCATGTTTGATAAATATCTTGATTTATTCTTCTGTTTAAAAAGCACATTCAGCTTAAGGTCAGGTGCATTAAAGACATTTTCTCTCAGACACATTATTAACCCAGTGTCACATGTATACAGTCAAATGACATAAATATCTTAGATCTTATAAATTAATAATGAACTAGAAAAGCACTTTGAGAGACACAATCTTGGATCACTAGATCAGAATGGAGACAGAATTCAGACCAAACTCAACAAATACATGGGGGTTGTTATCCTGCATGATCACAAAACATTTTGGGAACATCACTTAATATTTCGATTTTCAGTGAGTTATTGAATGTGGTCAGTGGGATTCCTCATTATAAGTTTCAGTGTTTTGTTGTGATGTGAATCTGGATCGTATACAGACTAAAATGTACTTTTATGATGGACATGGACCCATATTATCCTTTTGGTGGATATATGTTTTGTTAAATTTTCGCCCAGTCTTAACTTATGGGATTTTTTCTGAAATATTTTGTAGCCATACAAATGTATCACCACCAAAATCTAATATATTTTTTAAGTTGGGTCATTATCAACATCTCCTCAAAATGTTTGCTAAATTTGTTCTGCAGGTTTTGTCATCTTGCTAACAAACAAACAAACAAAAACATATGTATGCAAAAATATAACCTCATTGGTGGAGATAATTGAATTAATCAAAAACCTAAAAATATATCACCACCATAATCTAATAATTTTTAAGTTGGGTCATTACCAACATCTCCTCAAAATGTTTGCTAAATTTTTTCTGTAGGTTTTTTTGTCTTCTTGCTAACAAACAAACAAACAAACAGGCAAACGAACAAAAACATATTGAATGTGGTTGGGGGAGGGGGGATTGTGGAAGTCTTGTGTTTTCATTTTATGCAATTATGCAGTTTTCTGCTTTTTATTCCACTTATTGTTATTTTATTTTATCTTTTTCTCATGTAAAGCACTTTGTATTACAAAGTCCTGTATGAAAAGTGCTATACAAATAAAGTTTGATTGATTAATTTACATGCATGCAAAAATATAACCTCATTTGTGGAAGTACCTGAATTACCACTGAGCTGCATCCTGACAACCAAATTTATGTTTTACTCCATTTTTAACATGTCTCTTATGATTGTTCCTCTATTTAGGAAATTGTTTTATATAAATGGAATGATAATCACAGAGCCACAAAACCCGTTTTAGACCATAATCCTCCTCTGGACAAAAATAAACCAAGTTTCTGCCCACTGCGAGGACTCTGTGAGGCCTGTGAAAGTGCTTGGAGGAGTCACAGCAGATTGATGTTGTCATGCTGATGCCGTCTGGATGTTGGACGGTTAATGATTTATGAGGAGTGCTGGGATGCTCAGAATGGGAGCTGGGTTAATGTTCACCTCCTCTCTTGGGGGTCTGCCCATGGCGGAGCAGATCCAAACCCTCAGAGAGGACGTGACCGACCAACTGACTGACTGACTGACTGAGTGGCTGAGTGGGCCGGCCTCCAGCGGGCCCTCACAGCGGGAGAGGGGCCGCCCGACTCCCTGAGGCCCCTGAGTGGACCCGGGCAGTGAGGAGACTGATCAGCTTTGTAATGAGGCTGTAAATAAAGACATCATTTAATCCAGACGGGAGTAGTTCAGCAGCTTGAGGACACATTTTGTGTGAAGTGATTTATGTTTTAAGGCGAACAGATCCTCTGTAAGCTGCTACTGTGTGTCCTGGACTGGTTACCTACCAATCATGGGGCTAACATAGAGAGACAAACAACATTCATCTTCACTCAGAGGCCACATTAGTATCCAAAGATATCTTTCACATGCACATAGAAAGACCACGCCTGAAGCTGAACCAGCAACCTGTTAGAATCACTTCAACATTTAAAGAAATACAAACATGAATTTAATTATTATCTATGCATTGATTTTGCACTAAAATACATGCTTATTTATCTATGCATGCATCTACTTTTACTGTTTTTATTTCACTATTTTAATTTTTTCTTTTTTTATCATAATCTGTTTACATCTTTTTGTGTACCTTGTGTACAGCTGTCTTCTTAAGGATGCTTTAAGATTCTTGAATTTAAAGAAAATTTATGAGGCTGTAACACATCAAGAATAAAGGATTCTCCAACTTTTCCTACAAAATATACAGAGAATATTGACAAATTTGCACAAATTTGTCCTGCAATGTTCTGGCTATTCACTGTTAATTTTTTGGTACATTTTGGTGCATGGTGATTTTAGGGTCTGACCTTTTAGGGGGCTCAGCTCTTACAGAAATTATGGTATGAAAACAAACATCCTTGTAAGTGTTCATTCTATTAGATCACCCACTTCTTTGTCCAGAAAACATTTTACTGCATTAGAGATTTTAAATAATAACCTTTTGCTTAGCACAATTACAGAAATTTTGCTTCCAGAAATTTGTTCTGGTGTTTTTATCACAAAATTATTTTACACATCATTTTCTAATCAGTATAACAGATATAACTATTTAATGTTAGCAATATTTAAAATGTTTTCCACTATTAGATTAACAAAATTTGAATTCAGGATAAGTCACACTCTATTTCCACGATTTGTATCTAAACAATCAGTCCATTTTTATACAAATCTCCAACAAAACTTTTATTAAATTTCTGCTTAGTCAAAAAGGCACACAACACATTTTTCCTTAATGCAAATTTTTCTCTGCATCCTATCTCAGAATTTTTATTCAAATTTTAATGTTTTTCGCTCAAAAATATTAATTAAAGAATTCCTTTGCAAGGAACAATGTTTTTTTTGTTGAAAACAATCTAGTTGGACACTGGTCATAAGTTATAATTCAAGAGAGCGAAGATGAAGCTAAGGAAAGGGTTTAAAATTATATCAGCATTTCATTTGATTTTTAAAACGTCTGGAGATTTTTTAGAGCATTTTAGACATTATTTATCTTTATTGTCAACAGTAATTTGACTATGCTGAGAAAAACACAAAAATCACAACACACAAAAGCGTGTCTTTTTACCATGCTTGTTGACTTTAAAATTGGTCGTATAATCAATGGTGTAAACTGAATTAATCTTAAAAACAGATTATTTTGTGAAAAAAAATTACAGTTTTATTTCCTATAATCTGTGTCTCCTTGAACTTATTTTTTTTTAAATTGAAAATGAATGAAAAAAATCTTATTTAAAGTGCTTTTCCCGCACACTTGTGGATTCATGAATTTTTTTAATGGATGAACTATTTTTTTTCTTTTTTTTTTAATATATTTTTTGGGGCATTTTGTGCCTTTATTGACAGGGGAGAGAGAGTCTGCAAACTGGCCACAGGCCGGACTCAAACACAGGCCGGCAGAAGCATGTTTATGGGACATGCCTGGTTGCTAACCACTACACCAACCAGCAGCACCCCAGATGAACTTTTTTTCTATTATATTCTTGATTTAACAGAAAATAAGTTTTTTTTTTCAGGAAAAGGCACTGATTCTTCAGCCTGACAGACCCAGCTCGGGGCATTGCAGTAAGCATATTTTTCCACCAGGTGGCAGCGTTGAACTTTTTGATTAAAGAGACTGTCCAGGTAAGACAGAAGTGAGCAAAGCTTCACAACCACATTTAAATCACATTTTGAATGATCAGGTAATACTGGGATCACATATTTAAGTCCAAGAACTAACAATAAATAGTCAGGAGATTTAACTTTCATAAATCAATACGCTTTTGATCAGTTATATAGTCCAACAGACAGAAACAAACAGAACTGGGACATTTAATCTGGTGTTAAATCAAATGCTGACAGCTTATCTAATATCTGACTGTGCTGCTGGCTTCCTGATTTCATGGACTTAAGTGTACTACTAGTATAGTTAAACTGAGACAGTATAGTTGAAGTTTACTTTTTATGTACTTTATAAGAATAGTATAATGAAGTATTCTTGGCTTATGCTGTACATTAATACTTAGACTTACACTTATACTTAATACAAAAAACATACACTTGTACTTTAGAATACTTTTTACTACCAAGCAAGTAACTGAAAAAAGTCAATAAAGTACAGTATTTGTTTCTGTCAAGTTGAACTGTTGCTTCCAAAATGTACACTTTTCTTTTACCTCTTTATTGACAAGGACAGACTTTAGTTCTCAATCACTATTTCATTAACAGTCTTAAGCTTCTTTAATGATTTAAACAGGTATTTGTAAACGCACTGGATTTTAAAATGTTAAATATAAAAACTTGTCCTCAACACCCTGTCTTGTGATTTTGTAAATACATTGCAGATAGTGTACATACAGCGAGTTAACTGTAAGAATACTAAGTATAATTCAAGTTTATAAAAAGTATGCTACAAGTACTATTCCAAGCAAATTTACAAGTATACTTAAAGTATAACAACAAGTAGTAAAATAGTATTAAATTGTAATATTTAGTTCGTTAAAGTTTACCTAAAGTATACTTCAGTGAACTAAAACGTGAATGAGAGGTTTAACTAGTACAGTAGTATACAGATGTTATCAGATGTTCTATGAAAACAATGATACACAATACTAGACTGGAGGTTTATCGGATAATTTATTCGGATGGATCAGCAAAATACTGACAAAGAGAGACAGGTTATCGTCTTCAGTTATATAGACATGTGTAACAAATATGGCAGTAGAAATCTAATACAGCAGAGTTATGCATATGCATACACAGCAAGACATCTTCTGTCAGTGGTTTCTATTTATGTCAGTTTGCCAGACTGTCTGTCTGTGTGTTCATCTGTACTCAGCATTCATTCATCTGTATTGGTTTATATATGTAATTGAAAATTCATGCTATCAATAGATGAGTGTACTTGTTGTATGCTTGAAAGTGTTGTTAACTTAAAATGACCTTAAAAGTATACTTCAAATCAAATCAAACTTTATTAATATAGCACTTTTCATACAAAAAAAGGTAGCACAAAGTGCTTTACAAACAGACAGATGAATTAAATGAAGGATTTATGACCCAGACCCACTCCACCCAGCCCTTGAACCCACTCACACAGAAATCCATACGCAGTGTTGATAAAAAGCATCATAAATAAGAGACAATAATGAAGTACACAGCTGTACCCAGTACGTACTGAGGAAACGCCATCTTAACCCTATAAAGCCAATTGTATCATATTTGATACATACTTTTATAATACCTCTATCTACTCTATTTGATCTACAAATTAAAAAAAAAACATCTGAATACTATCACATAAATGATAAAATTTCCTCAAATGGATTATCAGTTGCCAAAAACACCAAATGTATCAAATAAGATACGGAAAATCTATATGTTGAATTTTATGGACATTTTGATTTTTATGGATTTTAGCAGAAAGTGAAACAAACATTTCAGCTCCAAAAAATTAGAATTTTCTGGCTATAATCTATGGTTTTGGGCCTCAAAGGGTTAAAGTTTTAAAATGAGAAAACACTGGAGGTTAGGTTAATGTGTAAAATTAAATACATCATAAAATAAAATTAGAAAAATAATTTTAAAAAATAATAAAAATAAATAATAAATTGAAATGAAGTGAATAAAATAGAAAAAGAATAAACTATACTTTAATAAAATTAGAATGGTATATTAAAGGAGTATTTTATTTTATAATTGATATACCTTCTAGTACATTCAGTACATAGCCAGCAGTAAAGTTGCTTTACTTATACTTAAACTCAAGTTTACTTCATAAAATGAACTTCAAGTATACTACTCTTTTCAAAGAATATAAAATTGCTATTGTTAAAATTAATTAGAACAAAATTGGAAACTTATAATTTGGGGAGAACCTTGATAAATTGTCACGAATCTCTTTAGCAATGTCTTGGATTCTCCCTGTTATATTTTGTTATTTTATTCAGTATTTAGTACGAGGAGGTTAAACTCTGAATTTGGTGAGCCCCAGATAAAGTCCTGGTTTCAAATTGGGTCATGCAGTACTTCAGTTTGGTAAAGCATGGTCCATTAATTTTTTTCAATCAGAACTTTTATGATGAAAAAATCTTTTTTGCATGTGTTGGCAGATGGAGTTCAAAAACTTTGGATTGAATATTTGTGGCGGTTTTAACTTGATGTAGTGACCTAGATGTCACTCCAGACGGAGGTGGTTTTGGTCAATTTAAGGCCCACATCAAGAGACAACATGATACCCTTCTACATTCTTTCCACATGTAGGCAGGCGTGAAAAACTCAGCGTTTACTTACACAAGTTTCTCAGCATTATTTCATATTATTATTGAGTAATTCACACTGACTGTCCCCTGACGTTTTCTTCAACAGTTTTACTGTCTGACTGAAGTTTGGAGGCTTTTGTGTGTCCTGACAAAGTGATCAAGTTGACACTTTTATTGTTACACACAGCAAGGAGAGACAAGAAGGGTCCTCTGTGGCTTTGTGTGAGCGGCTGTTGTTGTGAAAGATTTACAGCTTAATGAGAGAGAAGATGGCCGCCGAGGACAAGAGACACTCCTATCCATCACCTGATCTGTCCAAAGTGTCTTCTGCCTCACAGTCCATATACATGACAGAGGATCAATACAGCAGAGGGACTTAAGAGACAAAAACAGACAGAAATAAAGCTCCATCTCATCAGCTTTGGCAGCATCAGTGTGCTTTTTCAGTATTTACGCTATTTAGTATTTAATGTTGTGACTGATGTGGATGTTTTTTACACTTTGGGACATTTTTACCCTTTTTTTTGGTTTGTTTGTTTCGGGTCAGACATGTTAGGGGATATCTTTCACACCTGGTTTTCTGGGATTTTAAAGAATATTTGTCTTTATACATTTGATACTTTCTGCATTTTAAAAAGATTTTATTCTAAAACTGTCTTTCAAAAGTGTTGCTAAAGTTACATCACTACTGTTGCATACAACCCTCTAATCTAAGGCTGGGCAACTTTGGTTACCAAGAGGGTCGCTTTATCGCTCCCAGTAGGAGAACAAACCGGCACTCGAAGTCTTTCATTCCTTCTGCCATCAGGCTGCTTAACCTTGTAGCAGTCTATTAGACTGACATACTGGTACTTTCTTTGTTTTTCGTCGTTGTAACTGTATGGGATCTTTGATGCACTGTTGAGTATCTCCATGTTCTCTTTGACCTGCCTCTAATTGTTGATGTGTATTGTAATCTGCTTGACCCTGGCCACGGGAAGGGTCTGTTGAAGGCTGCTGTGTATCGATGTGCTCTCTGTCATGTACTGACTTTTGTTTTATTTATATTTTGGTCATTGTTGTCTCTTTTTGCTGTTTGTAGATGTATGTGTAGCCTAGGAGGACTGCAAAATCAGAATTGCCCATTGGGATAAATAAAGTTGTCTAAACTAAACTAAACTAAACTAAACATAAATGTTTTCTTCAGTGCTTGACGGCCGCACTGTTATGTATTGTTGAACAATATGAATGAGTATATATAAATAACCAAAAAATAGGAAATATAAAGCTTCATGTACCTACATTAACACATTTTAACTCAAACACAATTAAAAGTTCATGATTTAATGAGCATGACACATCTATAGCCAATAAAAGCATCTTTAAAATGCAACAAAAAAGCAATAAAAGCACAAACATATTACCTTTATCACTGTTTTCAATGAAAGTTTTTAAGATTATATTATAGTTTAATACTTCATAAAAGAAATTTCATGATACATTAATAGCAAAGTAAGTTCTTTAATGACTTTGATAAAACAAAGCATGCACCAGCAATGCCAAATTAAGAGAAATATTTTATCACCTATCCTAATTTGTGCATTATGTCGTACTGATAAATCAAAATGAATCGTATTGAACAGATTTTTTATTTATTTCTTTTTTTGGAAATGACTGGTGGGCCTCATTGTGTGAGGTGAAGGGCCACATATGGCTCCCTGGCTGCCAGTTGCCCACCCCTGCTCTAATCTCAAGACTTGCTACTTTCCAGGAAATTGAACAATTATCCTGCTATGAATAAATAAATGTTGCATTGTCTTTAACACAAACTTTTTTTGTACTTTGATTTGGTTAATTGTTCAAAACCCCTCTCCCACATGGAAAGTGACCAACAGCACTGTTTTATGAAAAAAAAACACAAAAAATAGAGGAAAAGGTTTGTGCCTGACAGCAGTTTCATTAAGAAATTTAAAGGAAATGAGGAAAAAGTTGTACAACTGAATGAACAGCTTTTTATTTTCCTGATTAGAATGATTATTTTTAGTTCTTAAAACTACTTTATAATTCATAAAATGAGGAAAGGCAAGCAGACTCATAATGTTGATCCCCAGCCAGTTCATTTTTATTTAAATCATTAATAACAGTGTTTGGAGCCTGGCCTCGCTCTTCCTCAGGTGCTCCCTGTTAAGCAGGTTCAGGTGTTATTCATCAGTCAAATCAAAGAGTCCACACTGTGGAAGAAACTTCAATCTTTTTGCCCCCAAAAACCCGAAGATACTCACATCAGAAATCTTATACACCAAAAAGAACAGACAAGTATGCACATAACTACAAAACACAGGTGCTTATCATTGAACAAAAGTCTGGGAAAGTTAAAGGAAACTGCAAACACCTGTTTGGAGCATTCAGCAGATGAGAAGGTGAATTGGAAACAGGTGAGTGTCATGACTGACTATAAAAGGAGCATCACAGAAAGGCTCAGTCATTTACAAGCAAGGATAGGTGGAAGTTTGCCAACCAACAGTTTAAGAATGTGTCTCAATGTAGAATTGAAGCTTTAGGGATTTAAACATCTACATTTCATAATCACTTTTTATATTTTAGATGCCACTGCATTAAAAGCCAACATCATTCTGTCAAGAAAATCCCCACATGGATTCAGGAACACTTCAGAAAAACATTGTCAGTTAACAGTTTGTCACTACATGCTCAAGTGAAAGTGAAAACTCTGCAAAGCCAAAGCCATAAACCTAGAAATGATGCCGGCTTCTCTGGAATTAAGCTCAACTGATCAAAGTGCAAAAGTCTGCTGTGGTCCACTTCCCACTGTTTTGGAAATCATGGCTATGTGTCCTCTGGGCTAAAGTGGAAAAGGACAATCCAGACTGTTATCAGAGCAAGTGATGATATGGGCGTGAGTGTTCGTGGTGTGGAAGACTTGCACATCTGAGGACATCATTAATGCCGATGTACCTATAGATTTTGGAGCAACATGTTCTGCCATCCAAGTGCTGCTTTTCAAGAAAAAAATGAGTATTTCCACCAACAAAACTTCAGCTATGAGTGTCCTCAGTTACCAAACAGCATTTAAGGCCCCATCCACACGAAGACAAAATGCTTAACAGTTTCAAAAACGATTGTCATAAAGACAAAGGCGTCTCAGAAAATTTGTGCGTCTAAATGAATTAGGGATGTAACAATATGAAAATTTTGTATCACGGTTATTGGAACCAAAATTATCACGGTTATCATTATTATCGCGGTATTGTTGCAGTGTGCTCAAAATGTTCTAAAAGTACTTTGACACAGAATTGAAATCATTTAACCCTTTTCTTATTATATTCATAACAGTCCTTTTGTCTTTTTTGTCAATGAATGTGTCAGACTCGGAGGCCAAACAATGCAAACTGCGCATGTGCACCTTGCGTGAGGCTCCTTAATCGAAGACAGATACATAGTCCCGGCTTTTCCAGACAAAGAGCAGCATCACCGTGCATTACTGAGGCAGTGTGGTGATCAAGCACGATATAACGGTAATTTTAATTGGACACGGTAACGGTTATCGTGGGAAATTTTATCGCGGTTTACCATTTTACCGGTAACTGTTACATCCCTAAACTGAATGCACTTTAAAATGCTGTAAAACACATGCCAGGCCTCTATGACGCAAACAAGCAGAAACAGGCAGAAAAAACAGTGGGCATGCGCACTTGCGGCAAAAGTTGTAAACAGAGATTGTAAACAGAGAGTACCGTAATGTGTCCTTCATAATTGTTTGTTCAACTCGGTGGTGATTGAAAAGAAGGAGATTAAGCCGCAACAGGGATAGTAGGGTCACTAGCTCCAACAGCACATATGCTACACCGTATGTTGTTGTTGTTGCCGCGTGTGGTCCATGCGTGTCAAAGAAGATATGAAACTATGACGTAAGCGTATCTGAAAACTTGTGGAGAGCCAGTAATCACGGAGCTGCGTTTACGGCATTTCAAAATCTTTCCACTCTGGAACCTGGTTTCAAAAATGATCGTTTACAGACCCCCAAAACGCCGTCTTTGTATGGATGATATGCAGATTTGGCAAAAAGCGTATGCATTTAGACCTCGGTTTGTCTTTGTGTGGATGGGGCCTAAGTGTTAAAGGGAAAGGTGATGCAACACAGTGGTCAACATACCCATGTCCCAGCTTTTTTGGAACATGCTGACAGGCATCAAAATCTAAATGAGTGAATATTTTCAACAAACAATAATGTTTGTCAGTTTGAACATAAAGCACCTTGTCTGTATGGTGCATTTAATAGAATTTAAGTTGTAAAGGAATCACAAAACCTTGTACCCTGTATTACAAGATGTCCCAACTTCATTTAAAATGGAGTCTGTCCATGAACTTCACTTTCTTGTGAGAAGCCCAAAAGCCAAGAAAGTTAGACAACAGCACAATAATAGACCATGACACAATCTGAGCAGAAACACGTCACAGGGATCTGTGCTCTTCTGTTTGCAGCCCTGATTTAAGCGTGTATTCTAGATATGAGGTAACGTCTTATAGCATTCAAGCAACAATGTTCTGGAAAAGTTTGAAAACCACAAACTGCATCACAATTATTCACTTAACCGCCACAATTCAGCAGAAATGACTTCAGATTGTTTTTCCTCAGGTGGTCCAAGTTAACTTTAATCCTTCCTCAGCGTTTAATAGATATTTACAGGAAATTGGCGCAGAAGATCCAGAATGTGCTGATTTTAGCCTTGCTAATTAAAACCATGCCCCGGTCTCCCCTCGCTTCGGTGAAGCTCACTGAGCCTCTCCAGGAGCCCATTAAAGGCCAAGCCCACAACAACCAGATGACTCAAATTCAAAGGAAAGTCGCTGCTCGTTCCCTCCCATCACTTCCCATAAAGTCGACGTCTCAGTGTTAAAATGCTAAACAGAGACATGTGTTCTCTCTCAGCAGTTTCCCTCCTCGTCCATAGATTGACCGTCAGAGTCAAATGACTGAATTTATAACTGCGGGGCGTGTGCCTGTTTTCAAGATAAATCATGTCATAAATCTGCTTCATACTAAATGTTAGAAAACTCTTGAGGACTGAGTTAATTTTGGTGAATGATTTACTTTGCCATAATTATTTTCCAGCCCAGTGGTTTGAAAATTGTGAGGCAGCTGTGGCCCTGAAGAAAAACTAGGGATGGCTGATTCAATCTTAAGATTTAATTTTCCAAAACTTTAAGGATTTAATAACTGATAAATCCCCAAATCTACTACAGATACTCTTAAAACTCAAGGCTTCTCCAGCCACAAAGTCCAACAAACATGTCTGAAATGTTAAAAATAAATATATATCAGTGATTCTTGACCTTTTCTCCAATCAGGCCCTATGACAAAAATGTTCCTTTTGAGAATAAAGATACATTTTCATTATTCCTTTTCTTAAAAGTAAGATTAAAGTCTGATCATGTATGTAAAATATGATTTCACTGATTTAAGAAAAACTTAAACCTACATGTCAGAATATATTCCTGTTTAATACAAGCTTTCCTTTTATTATTCAGAGCCCTTTTATTATTATTAAATTCTGAAATCAAAAAGTTGAACTTGCGCAGCAGCTTAAACTACTGATTTGATGCTAAGCTGCAATCTACGATGATTGTGAGCAGCCCAAAATGGCACAACCCAATCAGAGTCCTTCAGAGCAGGAAGAGGTGGAGCTACAAGTGAAGAGAGAGACTGCATGTTCAGAGATTAGCATAAATGCTAAAAGCTTTAGTATTAGTTTAATAGGATCTAGATAGCATTCCTTAATTTAACTAAGAACAAACAACAACACTGAAAGCACTTCTCAATGGGGAAGTTATTTTCTCTTCTCTCCTGACATGTTTTGAGAGTTTGTTCTAAGTATGGATTACATTTTGTATTTTACGCTGCAACAGTAGTGCCCACCAACCACATTTTCTGATTGGCCAAAAACAATTACCAATCACCTGCCAGATTTGCTTCGAAAGGTTCTGCCCATTCTCAAACACTATTTTTGGGGCTCTTTCCCAAAATGAACTAGTGAAATATAAGATAGTCCATCTTATGTGTCAGGTTAAAAAAGTGTCACAGTATTGTTTATTACCATGGCATTTGAGCAATAAACAGTGCTACTGACTGGATCTGACTGGGTATTATAAACTTGAAGACTCTGGACTGGACTGGCCTTGACTTAGGGTGAATACCAATTCTACCCGTTAGCGTTTGTCTTACCCCTTGCCCTTTGGTTTTGCACGTTCATGTCTAATGAAGTGGTGTCCCAATTCTCCGTAGAGCTAAGGGAAGGGTTAAGACAAAGGGCTATGCAGCCCCTGAAACAAAGACAGACCAGGACCGCACTTGAAACGAAGGAGTATGAGAATTCCCCATAATATGCCATGCCCGCTGACACAAAAGCAGACTGGAGACCAAAGGAAGTGCATAATTATAAGGAATTATTAAATCATCAAGTAAAGATGAATCATGTTTTGAACTGTTTGTTGTATTTTTAAATTTCTTGTTATAGCTGTAGCTACGGCTATTGTTGCATCTGCCTATGGCCACGTTTCCACCAAGTGGTCCGGTAGGGATCGGTAAAGCCTGATCCTGTTTCCGTTTCCACAGCTAACAGAATCCTACTTGGTAGGCAGCGTATAAGTCGGATGCGGATAGCATGAAGTCAGTGCGACATAGTGTACCCAGCTATTAAATACAACGAAGAAGCAAATGTGACACAATGATGGAAAACATCCAGCAATTCTTCGTTTTTGTGATCAGCATGTGGCTTTTTGTTACGAAGTGCAACCAAGCTTTGTTTTAGAGAAGGCTGTGTGCCACAAAAGTTATCTTCACGAAGACGAGTGGAGATTTAAACATGGCGGGGTTATGTGTTGTTCCACTGTCGCACAGAAAGTGACGTCTCCTTCAACCAATCAATGGATTGCAGTGTTTCTAGCTTGACCTTCTGGGGTCAGATTGGTAAGCTTGGCACCCCAACAGAAGGGTCCCAAAAAGTAGGACAGTACGGTTCGCTTATAAGGGGTCCTGTCCCGGTTTTAGGCTATGGAAATGCCACAAAAAGCAAGCCGTACTGAGACGAACCGCACTAAGCTGTCTGGTGGAAATGGGGCTAATGTCACAGCCTGCAAGCGGCTCTGAGTGATGATGTAGTGGGAATTGAGTGGTTTCTCTGGCCCTCAAAACAAAGGGCTATGGGTAAGTGGTAGATGAAGGGGTAGATGGAGGGGAAGAGCAAAGGGGTGGAACTGGGATTCAACCTCACTTGCCTTTTCATGAAGACTTCACTCAACCTTTCTGTCTCTGAAATTGACTCACTCAGGACTTGAGACCAAAGACTTGTGACTTACTAAAACAATGACTGGGAGCCACTTTTGTTATTTGGTGTAATTTTCTTTGCAAAGATGAAGCAAACCCAACCTCCCTTGATAGTCTGTGAATTGTGGATTTGAGACATAAATGGGCCATTACATTTCCTTGGAACTTGCGACATGAGGATACTGGGTAGCAAGTACCAGCAAAGTCTAGGTAGCTTAAGATCATCAGACTTCCCCGTGGGAAATTCTAAACAAATAGGGTACCCAGTGATGTATTTAATTGCATCTCATGGGTTCTGACTTCTGAGATCAACCGGTAAATACCAAAAGAGTGTTTGTTTGTCGTGCTCAGAGTTTTGTATTTCTTCAGGCCAAGGTAATTAACACCAGAGGTGAAATAATGAGATTTAAATAACCTGAAGAAAACATTGTAGACAGATGGCTTCAAAAACTCCCTGATTAAAGCTAATGTTCCCTCAAACTGTGAGATAATGAGGTTTAATCTGTTTATATTCTCTTCTTTAGGGCTTTATAAGTAGGATAATAAGCCTCTAGTTGTGTAGCGGCAGCAGGTAAATAACAACCGTTTGACCTCCATCAGCAAAAATCAGAAACCTGCATTAGTAAAAATTGCTGACCTCTCAGTAACACTATCTCGACCTCTATCATTTAATCCGGTTATTTTCTATTCTCTCCACTCCCACAGATATTAGCCCCTGTGCTTTTGGTCTCTCTCCTCTGTTAGCTTTTGGCACAGATCTGATTATTTTCTCTGTTGGATGAAATGAGCAAAAAAACATGTTTTCATTGGCCTGAACTCAAAGCAGCTGGGAAATGTAACAGCTCAAGTTAAACATCTTTGCCAAAAACATATTAAGACCTCTAGTTTTATCAACTGAACACGGTCAGTGAAGGATTAAAGGGAAGTCAGGATTACTGTCTCAGAGTTCTCCCTGAGTTGTAGTCTGATTTTGGGGACATCTTATCTGTAAGGAGCAAATTGCCTTAGCTTGGAGGCATGTGATGAAAATCATAGAGTGAGGAAAAGATGACAAACAAGGTTGGCGGTTTTGTTCGACAGTCTTTGATTTGGGTAAATAGAGTCAGAAAGGATCGGGGTTCTTCTGCCAGTTGTTTTTATGACATTGCTCCAAAAGAAGCAAGAGCTACAGACCTCATCTTCTGAGATGGATTCAGGTCACTAGCAAACACATCACCTCAAATATGCTTTGAGGTCCAGTTTTCCTCAAACTTTGCAAATGTTTAGTTTGACTACACTTTGAAGATCGATGGTCACCATCATGGAGCCTTGTAATCATCTTTGCTTGTGAATGAATTCTCTCAAGGATTTCACATACAAAGCTGAACATATTAGGATACTTTCACACCCGACACGTTTTAGCCGGACCAAATGAACTCTGGTTTGCTTTTTCAGAAAGTATAACTCATTTGGTCTGGAGTGACAGCTCACATTAACTCTGGCGCCAACCAAAGAATCAAACTCTGGTCTCCCAACTAAACAAGGAAAGCATATCAAAAGGATGTTAATTGTGCCTTGGATTTAGCTAAACATCACAACAGCAAAGCTAATGTAAAATAGGTAACACAGACTAGATAAAGCAGAGTGTGGCTAACTTTAGCATTGCTAGCTGCCAGTCCTGCTAAAAGGTTAACATCAACAAGTCTGTAATATGTTTATATGTCTCTCCAATCTATAAGCAAATGCCTTCTGATGCAGCTTAAGAGCACAGTTTCTTTATTTTTTGGCACTGAATACTTCAAGACTACTTTTAACGAATGGAGAAGTTTTTAAATAGTCTTGCTTATAGACAAAGCCCAAACTATACTGCCATTTCAAGGCATAATATTTACCTCTCTGTGATGTTTTGCCTTCACTGTAAATGTCCAGGAGATGAATGGGGGAGCGAGTTGACTCCCTCTTTGTTCTGTCTCCAGAGAGGCGTGATTTTGGAGAGTGGGGTCCACATACTGGGGGAATGTGTTGTCTGAAAGACACAGATATTATGATTTTGCAGAATTAATGGGAATGTCTTTGGAAGTAAATATAGTGAAACCTTTTGCAGTGCTATTGCTTAAAAGCAGTGTGAAGTGGGTTAAACAAACACCCCAACATATGAACAAATGCTAGCACAAAACAGCCTAAAAAGTGTTTACAACAGCTTTGAAACAGATCATATACTACTGTTTTACAACATGAAAATACAAATACAACATTTTGTGAATCATATAAACAATCTGTTTCTCAACAATGCATTACAAAAGTCCATGTAAACACACCAGATTAGATCATTACCACTGCCTGATTATCCCATTATCAGATCACTATCTGCATGTAGACACACTCATTGAGTTTACTTTAATCTGAGTTTGTTTGTACTATCCTTTCTCATGCAGTATTTTGTATAAATCTTCAAAAAACAAAGAAAGTGGGACAGCTCACTCAGCTGTTCTTTGCTGTGGTGACATTTGCCTTTATTCTGACCACAGCTGACTGAGCTCTCTGTGGTTTCTTGGAGATTTTCCCGAACACTGTTATGCAACCATCCAAACATTCCTCCATTTATCATCCTCCTCTAAACTTCTCCTGTCCCCGCTAAACCCCTTCTCTCATACTGATTTTGTCTGGACTGTATTTCATAGTTTCATAGCTCCGTGTTATTTATGCTGGACAGGCATCAAGTACTTTCCTTTGTATCCTCCCTGTTCTGTCTCCTCCACCCTCGGTCCGCTCTCTCCCACCCACCCCAGATTTTAATTGGGTTTCATTACCATTTCCTCTCAGTTCTCCCCAGGCGGACTCTCGGGCTTAGAGGAGAAGGTTTCACTGGATTCACTTTGAAACTCAGGGCATCTTCAGCTGTGGCAGCATTTAAAGATTTTCCACATCATCGACCATCAGGTAGGTCTGATTTTGTTTCCTGCAGAGTAGAAAGTGACACCTCTGTTTTGAAAACTGCACATGGTAAAGTGCTGAGCTGAAAAACTACCTCTTAATCTCAGACTAGCTTCCTTCTGTGGGTTGTGTTGAAATGATGACTGATTTGGATTGTGCCAGAAACGTCAAAGCTGCTGAAAAAGTAAAATCAGCGCCATGAAAGTAAAAACTCTGCCTCCAAAATCAGGAATCAGGAATCTGCAAGGGTGGTCGAACAACAAAATCACAAACTCAATCTTCTTCTGGAATTTGAAAGTAAAATAGGAGCTAAGTGTACAATTTTAAAGAGGTTACATTTCACCTTAAATCAGGTTTACATATCCGTTGTTGCTTGGGTATGCTCACAATTACTATCTGAGATGCTCTGTTAGAGCTCCTGCCTCTTCATTGCTCCCTTCCCAATGTGGGCTCTGAATGGTTTACAGGTCAACTTTGTGGTAACTGGTCAGTCCAACATTCCTATATGCAATAATGTCAACATCTCTACATTCTTCCTAACAAGGCAGCAACCCCCATGGCTGAAAAAAATTGTTTTTTACTGCCTATAAACACCTTTACTGCATGGTGAAAAACACAACTTCGATCTAAATATGTAACATTTATGTGTGGGTGAGTTAAGCTTCAATAAACAGACAGGCAATGATATAAAAATTAGCATCATTTGTTTAAGAGTATCAAATATTTAAGCCAAAGCCGTTTGTTTAACCAGGCAGTAAACATGTTTTATTAAGGCTGTAAAAAACATCTGAACCCCTCACACAGTCACGTCACGTCCATGTTTCCTGAACATGCCCCAAGTGGACACACAAGGGACTGCAGTTTTTTGGCACTTCAGCACTCCTTTATTTTTCAGTAAAAGCACATAGATGCATCATTTATTTATATAAAATAGAGTCATGATAGCTCTGGGGTTGCTGCAGCCAAGTTTGAAGTGGACACTTCAAGAACTACAGCTTTTGGCAAATCCTCATGAGCCTCCATTTTCAAGAAGGAGAGTTGTTGCTGTGCACAACTGATGCAAAGGACGTGTGGCGGCCATTTTGCATCTGCAAAGTAAACAGCAAGCATATTCGCAGCCATAGGGACTTTTGGGCAGGACCAAAAAGGCTTTATTTACAGCACTGAACCAACTTTTAAAGCTATATTGCACATCTTTAAATGATTTTCTGTATTTCTAATCTTAAAGGTCTTCAAGCATATATTTCTGGATCTTATTTGGGTTTGAAGTGTATGTTCTCGCATTTTATGCTTCAGTGAAGCCACATTTTGTCACAAGAGCAACTTCATAATAAAGAAGTGCTTAGACAGAAGATTTGATAAAACATTCACACAACTTCAAAATTCAAGATCTCAGTAAATATAATATATTTCAGATATTCTGTGACTTAAAATTTTAAAAGTAAACAAACTGCTGTGTAGAAAATCTGAATTTGTGAAGTTTGAATAAATCCGATTAATGCTGCAAAGAGTCTCTCGGAAATGGACTTGTGTCAAAAATTTGCACTTATGAATGTTTATTTAGATGTATTTCCATCTCTAAGCATAATTCATAAATAGCTCTAACATAAACAGCTTTATGCCTCATTCTGATTCTGAGTTACAGTAAACATGAAAGATGTCTGTCTTCAGCTGGCCTTGAGGCAATCTGCCAACATTTTGTTCACATCTCTTCCTTGCTTGTTGATCTCCAGCCCACAGCCATACGAGCACTGAAGCCAAAACTTTTCAAATTTACAGCCTGAATCACGGACTGGATCTGGTTTTCCAAAAACTTTTCTGTCTTGGAGGAAATGAAAGAATGTCCCGACAGAGTGACTAAGCTGCAGATTATGAACTTTGATTTAAAAAACATAAAATCAAACCATGAGTATAAGCAGCTGCACAGTAAACACTTGACATGCTAGTGTTGTTCAGTGGGAAATTTAATGGTTACTGAAAACATTCTTGTTTATAATCCTCAGAGGAGCGGTAGCAGACAGATGTCCCATCCTCTTGTCTGCTTTTCTCTTCTGCCAGGAATGCTGACATGTTGTATTTCTCTCCCTCTCTCTCTCTCTCTCTCATTTTCCTCAGATTTCACTTTCTCCTTCAAGTCTTTACCTTTTTTTAACTTTAACAGAGTTTGAAGGCCCATGAAATCTGAGGATAAAATAAGTTTTTCTCATAACAGAAACAGATTTTTATTTTTGTAAGAAAACCAAAAGGGTGTTATCCAGTACTGTTTAACAGCCAGGAGTCCTGTTCTACTCATCAGTCCAGTTTTCAGCTCTGAGACCAGGCAGCAACTTTTGGGACTGAAAAAGGAGGCTGTTGTAGAAGCACCAAAACTTGTAGTTCCTCGAGTGTCCCATGAGGCTGACCGCAGGAACCATGGAGGTGTTATGATTTTGTGTGGGAAACAGACAGTTTTAAAGGCTTAAATAAACATATGAGGAGTCTGATTCAAAGACTGGCTTCAGCTTGAATATAAAATACGTTTATGTGCTCTCACTGTACAGTGAATTGATTCGTTTTTTTGTGTTTTATTGCACATGTTTAATTTTACCGGGAATTCCTGGTGATGGAAAATTAGAGACCTCATGTTTCATTTGTTGCCTTGTCCAGCTCTTGTCCAGGTTGTCCTTGTAAAAGAGATCCATATCTAAATGGGAATTATCTGGTTCAATAAAAAAAAAATACTGTGCATGACTACAAGTCCACTTTGAGATGCTATTGTTCAGACAGCCTTAGGTCCCACTTCAATACAACCTCTACATCTGTAAGTAGTTTGAGCTGGAGTTTGGTTGAGATTATGTGCAGTATGGCAGCATCTACAGATGTCTATCAACAGTGATCCAAAGCCTCTTCTTATGAAATAAAAAGATCTGAAGTCACATGGTTTTGTCGGATTCTTTCTTAAGAAAATGTTTGGAACATTGTTAAGGCTAGTCTGTGGATGCAGCAAGACTGTACATGCCATCTCAACCAAACTTTAGATCAACCTTCTCACAGACAATGTTGAGGCAGGACTGAGCTCCGACCAAGAATGACACCCTGTGGCTTCTTCACCATGTCGATCAGGCACCAAATCATTTCCATCACAAACAGTGAGAGCACCTGGATGTGTCAAATATATAGGCCTGAAGCCATTTGGTGAACCAGGTTGTAAATGTGTTTGTTTTGGCTGTAAAAATATCTATGGCCTCAGACAATTGTGCTACTCCTGTGTTTCTTGAAGTCAGCCTCAAGAGTTTGAGGACCAGGGTGGCTAAGTCCCCCTTGAAACAAACTTGGAAGTTGGTTTGAAAGCTACAGAGATGCAGGCTTCCTTCCTGGGGCACTGTTACCAGTTAAGGTTGGTAGTGCAGCTGTAAGGGGTGTGAACCTCTTGTCTCTGGGGTTTTGGGGCTTCGGGTTTGCACCTTTGTGCCCTTACACCAGAGGTGGGCAACCTTAATTACCCAGAGGGCCACATAAAACTGTTTTTCCCAGCCTGAGCGCCACATTGTGTCAAATTTATGGATGCTTTTGATGGGGAAAAATAATGTCTGATAAACAAAATATGCAAATATAAAGTAGTCTTAAACATAGTACACAAGCATTTTAACTTGTATTTTACCAGAAATACAAGTTAAAATGAGTAAATAAATAGATTTGACAAAGGATTCAAACTAATGTAGCTAATGTACACAGAATTACAGCCAATTAAGCTATTTTAAATCAACCAAACACTGAGTGTTTTTTAGTTTTTAAAGCAAAAATATTTGACCGCTGCAATTTTCTAATTACAGTATTGAGTAATGCTTGATTTAATTTACTTACGCTTTATGAAAGATTTAGAGACACTATTACAGTTCTTCAAAAACTTACTTAAAATGATCTAGATTAAACAGAATACTTTATTTTTGATATCTGGGTTTTCTGCATATTAGTTGATTTTCGGATATGACTGGTGGGACACATTTAGTGCAGTGGAGGGCCGCATGTGGCCCCTGGACTGCTGGTTGCCCACCCCTGCCTTAGAACTTACTGCGCATAAACCTATAAATGAAACAGATTTACATTGCTGGTGATGCAGACAAGAAATCAGAAAGGGTTGTCACTTGTTTGAAAAGAAAACACTTAATAGTGTACTTAAAAAACATTTGACCTTTAACACACTGGTAAAGTGAGTTGTTTCTGAGCAGGCAGTCCAGCTTGTCATCAGAGTTTAAAAAAACAAAAGAAATAAAACATTGCACAAAGTTTCATCATTATGTCAAAATCTGTTTTCCTTTGTTTTTTAATAAAACCACATGTAACTACAATGTGTTACACCAAATATTTAAATGCATAATTAAATGGTGTAAATAAAAACCATTATCTCTGTCAAACACAGTTGATTTTTTCCAAATGTCCTTCTCATTTTTTTGTGTACTCTTTCTCCAAAAGAGCCCTACCCTCTTGCCCTTCTGGAAACAGAACATGCTGCTATCATTTCTCTGAACCCGTTATTACAGAGGGCTGAATCACCGGCTTGACTCAAAAACAAACCCTGTCTTAATAAACAAAAGGCTCTGCGTGGGTGTTTACAGTCCTCCTTGTTTTAATGCTGTGAGAGATGGCTCCTTGAAAGGAAGAGGGCATATAACGTCATTTATTTAGGATCATCAACAGTTTTGGCCAAAAAAAGTGTCTAATGAGCAATGTTGACTTTAAGGATGTGTGTTTTTGCCAGGAGAGGAAATTAAATGATGACTAAAGATCACAAAGGGATGTGATAGTGATATTTTTGGAGGGAATGAATAGATGTTTTAATACATTAAGAAGAAAAACTTGGCATTTAGCTTAGATAAATACTATGCTTTTAATCAATCATTTAAGCCATGTTCAACCACTCGTCCTCAGGGAATAAAGAAAAAATTAAAGAAAAAATCCAGAAATTTTAAGGTACATAAAATACATAAAATAATTCTACAACAAAACTCAGACATCAGTGTCATTGTCACCATGTGCTGGTTGAATCATCTTTATTAGCATGTGCTAGTTAGCAGCAGCCTATTTGAAGTGATAAATGTCATTTAACTGACAGATCTGACTAAAAATCAATCATTTACTGACACAAAATCTACAATATTTATATAACTTTTTCGTTTCAAACAAAAGCAAGAGCATTTTTGCTGGCTCAAATCTTAAACTAATGGTTGGCAACAAAACAATAAATACAGTTCTTCACATTTTACCACAATAGGGTTAAACAAAATGTTACAAAGCCTGTCCTGCAATTATTGTTTTATTACACCAAACATGTTCTGAACATGCTACCTTTTCTTCTCACCTCTGAACAAAGTAAGAAGACTGACAGAACGATCACAGCAGGACGTGTCTCAGGAAAATCACCACCAGTCCAACCATTATATTTCTGTGTAACAGCACTCCTGCCATAACAAGGTCTGTGTCAAGTGTTTTTAAGCACACATTTTCAACATTTAAATGAGTCACATCACTCATCTATGCAATGCTCATTTTTGTCACTATCAGCCAAAGCAGACACAAAAATTTAGATGGAAACAGGCAAAGAGACAGAAGTGGGACTGTTCAATATATTTCACTAGTCTATCTGGGGAAAGAGCCCACAGAAAGTGATTGGAAATGGGGAGAAACTTTCAAAAGCATATCAGGCAGATGATTTGACAATCGTTCCATCAATCACATTCACTACAAGCCAATCAGATGGTATAGTAGGCGAGCACTACAACATTATAGATTGTGAGCCATTCACTAGCAAGGACCACACCATCAACAGGATGAATTTGACAATTATTTATACATACAGAGGATAACAAGCAACATAGTAGGTACGTGAAGCGGATAACGGTTTGGGGAAACTTCTTAGGGAATTCGCCGTAGCTCCCGGGCACGGCGAATTCCCTCTATAAGGCCCTGAGGAAAGAAGGAAGACAGAAGTTTTAAGAAAGGGGAGGGAGGGGTGTGTCGAGTGTGCGAAACAAAAGAGGGAATGGTTGGTTAGAATTTATAGGAACACAGGAAGAGGCGTGGTTGATGTGTGGTCCTCCTCCTGAAATTCTGCTTAAAGCTCCACCACATAAACAAACCGTCAAAATATGTTGAAGGTGGAGCAAAAATATTGTTCCTTTAAAGAAAAAACTGCTACTGAAGCTATTAGCAACTATACAATATCCAAAAAGTCACTTCCTGCTGTCGTCTTGCTTGTAGCTCCCATCTTGTCCCACTCCAAAAGACTTTCTCCTACCCACAATTGTTGTAGACTGGAGCTTGGCAAGATGGATCTGCCTGAATGCAGACACTGAATCAGGCAGATCCAGCTGTCACGCATGATTATTGTCTAATGGTAATATTGAGAATGGAGACGGTAGAAAAGAATCCTGTACTCAAACCACTGAGTGATGACCACTTCAAACACAGTGTGTGCGAGCAAAGCTGAAAGCATTACGTTTGTCTGAAACTATTTTCTCCTCATTTGATTTGGCTGCATAAATGTGGATGCAGATCCACTCTAGACATGATCTCTGCTTGTTTTTTGTTCTCCAGAAGGTGGTTTAGGTGCAGCTGTGCTGTGACAAGCCCTGAACTTGGCTGTAGTGAGCCTTCTCTTCTTCGCCAGACTAAATCAGAAAGCACAACACAGACCAAGCTCAGCCAAACCTCAATCAGGCAGGCACTGCCCACTAGTGACGCAGTTTGGAACCTTACCTTGTGGTCACTTCATTGACTTTAATCCAAAATAATAATAAAAAAAGCCTAAAAAACATCAATCAATAAAACTTTTTTTATATAACACATTTCATATAACTCAATTGTTGTTCAAAATGCTTTACATTGAGACAGAAAAATGACTGTCATAAGATTTTTGATGATTTTTCTTACTACCACCCAGTAAATAAATGCTTAACAGAGGTAATTAATTGTATTTGGCAGGATGTCAAGATGATTTAGAGACTAAGCACACCAGGAAAGAGGAAGAAAAAGAAATGATCAAATCAAGATGACTGATACAATAAAAAAGAAAAGGAACAAGAGAAAATGCCAATCAATAAAACCCAGAATCATCTGACATAAATAAATAAAACATTAAAACATAATTACTAGATATATTTATGAACATGTTAAAGATGAAAAAACTCTAAAATGCTTGAGTGTAAAAAGACAAAAACTATATCAACATAAAATATATGAGCAAGTACTAAAATTATAAGACAAAAAACAAACATAAAAAACTGCCTGACAAAACATTGTTTATTCTGTACTGCTTATTTCTCCTTGAAACTCCTCATGTGTTTTGTTTTTCTCTTTTTAAGCCGTCACGCTGCAATGACCTCGCTCAGGCTGCTGCCCCTGCTGCACTCCCTCCTGGTCCTGCAGATCCATTTGTCTGACCAGTTAGAAGACAACAAGATCCCTCCCAGTCTGTGCACTGGTCTTCCTGGTATCCCAGGAGCTGCTGGAAGTCACGGCAGTCCTGGACAGCCTGGGCGGGACGGCAGGGATGGGCGGGATGCTGCCCCCGGAGAGAAGGGAGAAAAGGGAGACCGGGGACAACCAGGTGAAGTGTTTAATAAATCTAGTTTGAGACACGAGCTGCAGGTGGATTCTCATGTATGCCTCCCTCTTCCCCAGGTGAGACAGGCGTTCGAGGATTTACTGGGGACAGAGGTGACCCAGGACTCAAAGGGGAGAGGGGCCAGCCGGGGGAGTGCGCAGTGTCCCCAAAATCAGCCTTCAGTGCCAAACTATCTGAGGGCCTCACATTACCCCTCACTACATCTGATGCAGTCCGCTTTGGTAAGATTATTATAAACGAGCAGGGCGACTACAACTCAGAGACGGGGCGCTTCACCTGCAAAGTCCCGGGAGTTTACTACTTCACCGTCCACGCCACTGTCTACAGAGCCAGCCTGCAGTTTGACCTGATGAAGAACGGGCACACGGTGGCCTCTTATTTCCAGTTCTACGGCAACTGGCCCAAACCGGCCTCTCTGACAGGAGGCTCCCTGCTCCACCTCGTTCCTGGGGACCAGGTGTGGGTCCAGATGGCCCTGTCCGAGTATAATGGTTTTTACTCCAGCACAAAGACAGACAGCACCTTCACCGGCTTCCTGGTTTACTCAGACTGGAAAAATTCTGCTGTGTTTGCATGACATGTGCAGGAAGAAAACTGAGTCATCTTTAAGTCTGGAAAAAACAAACCGCCACCTTTTCAGTGACTGAGAAGTTCTGGACGAGGACAAATTAATGAGATGTGACATTGTGCATTTGTAATCGGGTAATAAGTAGGAAAAGAAAACAAACTCTGCTAACGGTGGTCCTGTCAGGGGCACATACTGTACCGACAAGGGCAGCAAGTCTTCTTCTGCAGCTTCTAAACTGCGGTGACACCTCATTGTGTAACAAACCGACTCCAGGCCACAGCCTCACCACATCACATGCTCATCAGTTTCCTCACAGCAACATGAAACAATAAAGACTAGAAAGGCTGGAAACCATAAGGACTGACACATTTCTTATTTTGCCTTGAACCTGGTTCATATAAACCTTTTTTGCTGACTGCTGGAGAATTTTCACAATCACATATCTTTAAGCACTCCACTAGTTGTCTCATACACAGTACGCCTGATCCCTCAATTGGTTCGAGACAATCTGTTGAATTGGGGATAGACTTGTAGTTTTTCCATGTGTTTGTTGGTATCATTAGCATTTTTTATTCTGTACTTGCCTGTACATGTGTGTTTTTGAAGAATATCACTAGAGGGAGCAAAAGAACCTATAAGTAAAAACCTATTATGTTTGATGTAAACTGCAAACATGGCAGAAATTCTGAGAATAAAGTAAAAAATAAACCACTATCATCAATATAATCCAACATTTTTGGCAACTAATGACCAGTGGTCAGACCTCACAATCAGTATCAATACACGATTTTACTTCTTTGTTACTATGTTGGTATTATGGTTTCATTACTGACCGTGTTAAATCATGTCTTGCACTCCACTAGTTTTCACATACACAGTACCCCTGATCCCTCAATTGGTTCGAGACAATCTGTTAAGCTGGGGATAGACTTGTAGTGTTTCCTTGTGTGTGTTGGCATCATTGGCATTTTTTATTATGTACTTCCCTGTACATGATGTGTGTTTGAAGAATACCATTAGAGGGAGTAAATAAAAACCTCATGCTATAAGTAAAAACCTACTACGTTTGAAGTAAACTGCAAACATGGCAGAAATTCTGAGAATAAAGTAAAATATAAACCACTATCATCAATACAATCAAACAATTTTGGCAACTAATGACCAGTGATCAGACCTCACAATCAACATCAATACACTATTTTACTTCTTTGTTACTATGTTGGTGTTATGGATTCATTACTGACAGTGTTAAGTCATGTCTTGCTGTCGACTGCGCTGATAGATATAGTTGTTAAAGCACCAGAAAAAACAGAGGTGTACTTATTTCTGCTTTGCTGTGAGGTGTTTTATTTATAATTGTACCAAAAATGCCATTCAGAAGTTTATATATGAGAACATACAGCTAAAGACAGTAAGCTAGCAGACAAATTCAATTATGGTGTCAACTCAAAGTCCCAATTTACACAGTCACTTGTTGAATTAATACACCACACTTATACATGAGTCTACCTGTCATCAGCTAAATGAACAGAAAAGTTTTTGTCTTTACTGTCTCACACACATTAGTGTTGATGACTGAGCTCACGTCTGGGTCATGTTAATTCTGGACAATACCAACATGCTGGTTGGTAGAGGGTGTATGGCCACCATCATGCATCCACATCCACACAGTTTACGGCAACTATATTTCCAGCTTTGAGTTCCCTGCCCTTTTAAGGCCCTCCTCCTTACGTGGGCTCAATCTGCTCTGATGTATGTAAGGCTAACACGACAATGTTGGCAATAGCAATAACTAAAAGCCTTTGTAATTTTTCACTGTGGTCTTGGATTATAAATGATAATAAAATCTGTATCGAACAATAATCAGTAATCTGGTCAAGTTGGTTGTCATCTTTATGGCAACAGTACGTGTATTATTGTTATTAAACTTGATCAGAAATGCTAGCATTAGGGTCCATGGTCATTTTTGAAGCTCATCATATTTTGCAGTCCAATGTTTTCATTTAATTCTGAGAGTAGAAACAAAATGTAATATTCCATTCACAGATAAACTGAATCATCCAGGTAAAAAGACTGTGAAGTCATCATTGAGACCCTGGTGATAAACTTTAAAGGGGACATATCATGCTTGTTTCTCCTTTTCACTATGCCAGACTAGGATACCTGTAAAGCATTTCTGCCCTCAGTACAAGTCATTTAGTTCCTTCATTGCCCCACAATTGCGTTCTCAAAATCCTCATTTTAAGCCACTATGAAGCTCTCGTTGAAACATTCAGGATTTCAGGATGACCTACAGTTACCTCACAACGTCACAGCCCTTTGTGCTCTGATTGGTCAGTTCTATTGGGGGTAGAGCCAGCTTGTCCTTCTTCTTCTATATACTGCTGCTGGACGAATGTGTTCCTCGGTGACGGTTTTGTGGCTAACGGACATCGCAGAGGAGGAAGTGTTTTATCAGATTACTCCAATAAAAAGAAAGGTCGTCACGACAATTTAAATCTCGCGGACATCTCGCAATGACCTATTTTCAGAGGCATCAAATCTCGTTCTAGGATATCAGAAAAAATACAATATCTCATTTTTTGAAAATTAAGGGGGTGTAAGGTCTTGTTTTCAAATCTATTATATTATATGTAAGTATTAAATCATGCATCAGCATGATATGTCTCCTTTAAGCTTGTCTTGAGTTTGGCCCCTCCTGCTGGCTAATCAGTGCCTCTAGCACATTGTTGATTTGGCTCACTATGTTTTTCAATGATCATTCTCAAAAGGGGAAAAGGTGGAAGTTAGGGCAACTGTAGGGGTCTTTGACTGATGAGGGTCCCTTAAATTGTTACATTATCATATTTTTCTTCTACAAATATGTGAATTGACTTTTTGCCATAGGTCTGTATAACTCTTGTTCCTCACATGCAAAAATGCGATGCTTTTCATTTTGGAATTGCAAAAAAGTAATGTTCAGGTATCTTTTGCATTGATAAACTGATATAAAATTACTTTTATTAAGAAAAAAAAGACCCTCAGGACTTTTATTAGGAAATATTTGTTTTGTTTATGCTTTTGCTGTATTAAAAAACATGTTCAAATATTTGGGTTTATGAAGAAAAACTGGTTACTAAGAAAGACAGAGCTGTAATCTGTAAAGTTTAAATCTTATAGGGTTAAATATCAGAGATCATTTGGAGCAACTGGTTGATGAATGAAAACACTTTTCATGCTTAAAATGGTTCATATGACAGAAACATCTGTAGAGAACATGGTTTAAATAACCATTTATTGGATTATTTTAGCTGAAAAGATTGTTCTTCACAGTTTGAAGCTTATTTCTGTTTTTAAACGGAGCAACATGGCTTTCAGAATTACAAGTCATCCTTTTATCAAAGTGTATATCGTCATATTTATTTTAGGGCCCAATCTTACATCCTGACATGGAACCCAAATTTCTGGCAGCACCCCTGCTCATTTATTTTTGTTTGGTTTTGTTTTCAGCTGTCAAATGTTGTGCCCTCATTAGTCTTTGCTGTAGCGAAAGCACAGAAAAACTGACTCTGCTTGAAGCTGTTATTCCTCTTGTCTGACTCTTACCCTGTGGCAGCGCTTTCAGGCTTTAAACATAACTGAGTAAAGATTTAAAGTCTTTATGCTGATGGTTTTGTTTGCTTCTGCGGCTCATTAAAAGGCACCAATTTTAATATCATAATATTCTGTTTCCTCACCAGGCAAAAACTCCTCACTAACTTTGCTCATATATCAAAAATATTCAGCACCTCACACTCTGGTTTCATCCCCAGAGGCAGAGCACTGCCACAATAAATACCAAAATGAGAAAGGGTGGAAAATATTCATATTCCACTGGATTTATTCTGTTTACTCCTGGCCTAATGATTCCACCAAACACAGCAAGTACCAGACTCTGCAGCTACATTTCAGCACTGTGAGCTGGTGCATGCCCATCAGTCCCCACCTGCTGTCATTTATGTTACATCTAAACAGCATCATTTGTATTTCTACTGAGCCTTCATCATTATCTTGACATTTTCTTTCGGACACTGTGGTTTATTTGGGCAGACATGGACAAGCCCAAAAGAGCCTCCCTGAGCCTGTCAAACTCAGCTGCACACATGAGGAAATGTTATTTTTCCTTCACTCTCTGAGACGCCTCACACATAATCAAGCTTTAAATATCTCCTCATAAGTTTTCCCTCCAGGGCAGAATGAGAGAAGCAGTGGCTGATCGATCTTTCCCTGGCATCAATAATTTATTTCCATTAGTTCACGGACTGTAAATTGCTCTTTAACTGCCTGAAGACTATGGCCGGGCAGACGTTGACATCATCTGGACATGCTCGGCTCTCATTGGGCGATGGGTGTCTGTTCGGGTGAAATGAGGACAAGAGTTTGACATCTGGACAATCTGTCAAAGCAGATGTAGTTTTGATCATGCGGTAATAAAATGGGAAAGTATGTGTACAGTATAAAGAAGGACTGAGTTAGACTACAAGACATTCTCATAAGACATTTACATAGTTAGTTTCCTTTACTAATATTGAGTTTTTTGATCAACCAGGCATTTGGTTTCCTTGTTAGTGTAATGATTAATATATGTATTGTAATATAGTTAATGTTCAAGCTGATAAAACAGAGTTCTATCTGCTTATATTCACTCATTTTGAATTTAATGCCTGTAACATTTCCCAAAAAAAGCTGGGACAGGTGCAACAAAAGACTGGGAAAGTTGAGGAATGCTCAAAAACAACTATTTTGAACATCCCACTGATGAACTGGATAATTGGAAACAGCTTAGTGTCATGATTGGATATGAAAAGAGTCCTCAAAAGCTCAGTCATTCATGAGCAATGATGAGGTGTGGTTCACCACTGTGTGACAAACTGAGGGAGCAAATAGTCTGAGAAATGTGCAATTTCTGCACGAGTGACAAGGGAGAAAACTAAGATTGCACCCCTCAAGTAGCACTGCATTAAAAACCAACACTATCCAGCAAAGGATATCTCCACGTGGGCTCAGGAACACTTCAGAAATCCATTGTAAGTTAACACAGTTTGCAGCTACATCTAGAAGTGCAAGTTAAACTCTACCATTCAAAGCAAAAGCCATTTATCCACAGCACTCAGAAATACCAGACCTGTCTCCTGATGAAAATTATTAAGCCCAAAATCCTTTGCCAAGGAATTTCCAACATTTTTTGGGTGAGTTATTGTCATAACGTGGAAAGTTACCATATCTTTCACAGTTGACAAATTATTAAACAAATTCCTGGATCCAGATTCGGATCACCACTAAGATCTAATCACTTCTTCCTTGTTCCATGACTAACTTCCTCCTGAAAATATCTAAAAAATCTGTTGCAAACTTATTCAATTATTGACAAAAATGTGGAAAAGTTACTATTCTTAAATTCCCTTAAAGCATTCCTGAATTGGCTAATGTATTAGGATCACCACCAGAATCTGATCATTTCTTCCTTGACTCATGACCAACATTCCCAAGAAATTGTTTCCAAATTTGCTCTAAACTTTATCTTGCCAACAAAACAACAGACACAATCCAGCCTGTGTGTATTAAATCCATAAAAGGACCAAATCTGAACTGAAATGATCAAACACTGTGTGACCAGAGCTCATTGTCTTACTCACAAGAAAACTGGCGTGAATCAAAACATCATCCAGACCTCTTTTGCCTGCAGTCTGAGTTCAGCCTCAGATGGATTTCTAAGTACTAATCTGTTCAGCAGGGGTCAGTGTTGCTACACAGATCAGCCTTGAACATTTCTCAATGAGAATCATGAATCACCTCAGGTTCTCTGTGCAGGATTGATCCCTCCTGACTCATGACATTGGTATCGTAGTCCATGATGTTGTCATAATCTAAGATTCCCATATTCTTTAATCTCTGCCTTAAACATAATTCACTGGTCGGAAAAACCAGCAAAGTTTATTGCTACATGTGCTAAACTGATTGGCCTGCCAGTCAAAATGAAAACACTCAAAATGTGTTCATGAGGAAAATCTGACAAAATCTGCCATGACATCTGTAAATAGCAATATTTTTAAGAAAAATGGAGCAATCACTTGATGTAATTGGGTGTCTGAAGTTCTATTTTATACATTTTGCAGAACAGAAAATACTAGAAGAGTACTCACAGAGTGCAGACCTCCACCAAGAAGCTCAATTCTGGCGGTGGCTTTCCCACAACCCTAGCAAGGGATTAAATTCTTGATCACCAGATCCAGAAAAGTACCGGGATCTGAACCAAATCCAGCATGCACATTGAGGTTGTTATCCTGTATGGACACAATACGTTTTGGGAACATCCCATGTTATTCTGATTTTAAATGAATTGCTGAATGTTATCAATGGGATTTCCTAAAAATAAAGTTCAATGTCTTTTTCGTGACATCAATGTGGATTGGATCCAGACAAAATTTAGCTTGATGACAGAGACATGTACCCCATATTATCCTGTAAAATTGGAAGAAACAGGAATTGGCAGACACATTATTTTTTTAAACTCCGTCCCCAACGTTATCCTATGGGATTTTTTAAACTTTGGTGAATTTTTGCATCCAGACAAATATTCCTATCACCACCAGAATTAAATGGCTTCTTCCTTGGACCAAACCACACATCTGGTAAAACTTTCTTGTAAATCCATCCAGTAGTTTTTCCATAATCTTGCTAACAGACAGACAAACAAACATACACTGGCAAAACATAACCTCCCTGGCAGAGGTAAAAAGCTTTTGAAAGCTATGTTGCCCTTTTGAGGACCCTTCAAACTGCTTAAATTTGGCCTTATGACAATAAGGATCATTTAAAGTTGCCCTTCTTGTTGCCCATCCCTCATCCAGAGTCAGGGATTTTTTTCCTTATGTGCTTTTGACCAATGAAAAATGTCAAATTCATAAACCTCATGTCTGCAGTTTAGGAGATGACTAGTATAGAAAGAGTTACAGTGAAAAGCATTGATGTCATATTGATTTATAAAAATTGCGTATCCCTCGTCACTACTTCCTGTGTTATAGTTTTTTGTTGTGTAGAAACGACGCCCTGGTTCATCCCGACAGTGAAAGGTTAAGTGTTACGGGGCAGAATCTTAATGAGCTGCTGTGACCTGATGGCTATCACCTCGCCTCTCTCAGGAGCCCCTCTCTTTAATCTCTGTGAAGCCCAGACATCACACACCACATTCATTCATGGGTATCAGGATTATCTGCATTGATCACATCAAACTCCTCCATCACAGACGAGTCAGGTCTGGGCAGAGGCCACGATGACTAATGAGCTGGCTGTCCCATCACATTACTGTCACACTGCTGATTAAATTCAACAGCTCTAAAGTTGAAGGCTTACTCACTCTTAGGTGAAGCCAAAGGGACACCTGGACTGGTTCAGATTCTTTTAGATGTTTCACCTCTTCCCCAAAAGGCTTCTTCAGTTTTTAGAGTTGTCTAGGGACGAACTCGAAACATAAAGCCTCAGCTGACTAATGATTTTGGGTCACCACAGAGTTGTTAACAGTATTATCTCATCCCCATGCCATCAACATACTAAGTGCAGCATTGTAAACCTTCTGGGGTAAATCACTCCACCAACAGAGGAGAGTTTAGCCAGTGATTTTCAGCAATGTTGTGATGGGAGCATCGGGCCTTGTGAAAAGAAGTGTAGACCTGGATGAGGAATTCCTGGTCAACAGGAGACATTTTGGTTCCTGTTTGTAAGCCCGAAATTGGGTTTTGAGTTTGTTTGAAACTGCAACTGGAAGCAGATAAAAAGAGATTAACAGTGGAGCTGTTCTCGACTGATTAAAGACAAGATGTGCTGCTGCATTCTGGATCATCTGTAGAGGTTTGAATGTGTATGCAGCTTGTAACAGAAGCTGTTTCCTACTCCTGATTTATTAAAAAAATTAATCTAATTAATTACCGGATTTATACTTAATTAATCTAATTAATTGCATTTTAATCTCATATCTGCTTAAAGTACCCAAATAAAGAATTTGAATTCTCGGATATTATAAAATTGTACTGCAGGACTAATCAAACGAATACACTAAGAAGTGAAGATTTGTAAATCCACATTTTTATTGGTGACTAAATAAAACCAAAGTCAGGGCAACTTGTCCAGAAAATTCTAAGCTCAATCAGACAACTCAAATTACACTTTAAGTGTGTTTCATAAATCAAATTCAAAATAAGAAAAAGGTCGAGGACATCCAGTAAAACAATTAGGCCTGATGCATTATTAAAGAATTCAGTAAATATAGATAAATAAATTCAAAAATAAAATCAGACTAAGACTTAAATATGCCATTCCTGTTGTCACCTGGGCTTTGTTTGGTTTGACCAGAGACGCATGTGTGAAGTGACGTGCCACTGCCATGTACGGGTCCTCCAGCTGGCCAATATTAAAATGTTTGTGTGCTATGATTAATCTTGTGATTAATTTTTATAACGCATTAATTTGCGGTGTAATTAATTAATCTAATTAATGCACTAAAGTGACAGCCTTAGTTTTTACTCTTATGTAGCAAAGAAGTTACTTTATAAAGTAGAGCATCACGAGTAAGTAGTTTCTTTCAATACTTTGTATTTGGTAGTTTTAAGACAACAAACATCATTTTTTTCTGCTTAATCACCAATAAACCTGCATTTTCTATGTAGATATATTTTGTATAAAGAGTCAACAGATCAGACACATTACAAGACCTGTACGTGCTTTTTGCCCATTCTAAAATGGACACAAATTTGAGTTGCCTGGATAAAATATTAATAAAACTAAGTGCTGCACACACCCAGGTTTACTTATCTCATCCATTATGGGGTGGCTCATTCTGGTAATGCGCTCTACCAGTCAATAGCAGGTTGTGGGTTTGAGCCTGGTTCTGGCTGTCACGTGGCTGGGTGTCTTTGGGCAAGGCATTTATCTCCAAGTTGCTGATGCTGCTGCGTCAGTGGCATGTATGGAAGTAAAAAGGTGGATTTGTTTGGTAATACTGGGAGAGAACTCGCGGACTTATAGCCATGAAAGAGGGAATTTGAGAGCGAATGGGTCGATATGACCAATGGTGTTTAAAGCCTGAAAACACAAGTTATAGCCGGAAAATTCTAATTTTTTGTAGCTGAAATGTTTATTTCACTTTCTGTTTAATTGTCCAACTCTTGACCCTGAAAAAAAAACAAACAAACATAAAATGTAACATATATTTTTTCCTCTCATTTGTAGGAATTTGTTGATCATATTCATTAGAGGTATCTGAAAAGTATGTATCAAATATGAGACAACAAGCTTTAAGGGGATAAAAGCACTTTAAGTCCTGAGACTACAAAAGCACTGTATAAGCTCAAGTCCATGTATAAATCACACACCATGATGTACAACTGTCATTATCTGTAGGAGTATGTATGTGGGCTTGAACCCTCTTGCTTGAAGACTTTTTCCTACAGATTCAGATTCCAAAATGAATACATGTTGGGGAATTTAACATCGAAGCACAAACATTTATCATAAACAGTAAAAATAGGGGAAGGGAAGAGTGCACATGAGCCTGACATTTTCCCACACTGCTCCACGGCCAGGACCAGGGGGGTCAGGAGGAAGAGGTCGAATCCCTGGGGTATAAAGCTCCCTTCAGATCACTCCTCCCTGCTTGTTTAACTTCCTCTTCTGTGTTAACACCATGCTGATTTAAAAGTATCACATAAACTGTGACAAGGCAAGACTAGAGACATAATGTGTGTTGTCCTGTAGAAGAAAGAGATAATCAGATCTGTTGTTGTGCCTCATATACCATCACAGCAAGACTTCAGCATCTAGTATCATCGTGCTTTGACTGTAATGAGGTGCATTCTTTCATCCTGGTGATGATATGTATCTATATTTAGCCAGGCATTGGGAACAGCCATGGACCTAAAAACCACAAATCTCTGGATAATAGTCATATATTAATGGAAGTGGTCTCATATGACCATCAGGGGCCCCACCTCCTCTGACTCTGCAGCCCCCAAACGACCCCTCATCCTCACAGATGCGAGACATAAACACTGGAGCCTCTTTGGATTAAGATGCTGCATTATCCTTCGACTCAGACTCACTGCGTACTAAGCAGTTTGCAATCTCATGTTTCAAACCTCCGGAGACAAACTTCCTACTGTAATCCACTCGTAAGAAAATCTCTGCATTAAAACCCCCCAAAGGCAAACTGGAGGCTGTGTGAATGCTCAGAGCAGATGGTGAAATCATTTGAAACCAAATTTGGTAAAAGATGGAGATATGAGTGAGCTATGTGTGTATGATAGGAATGTAGGATGGAGAGCTGGATCTGTGGTGGGCTTTACCCTCCGACTGACCGAAAACCTTCATCACAGGAGGGGATGGGAATCAGGAAATGGCTCCAGTTGAGGATCAGATCAGACTTGTTCGAGAAATCGTCATTAAGCTTTGAAAGGAGGGATGCATTGAGTAGGGATGTACCAAAAATTGATCTTTGCCAATATCCAATACACTCAAAAAACCAAAACATTGAGTTTAATTAAATTTAATATGTGAACTTTTTCCATCTAATTTTATTAGGTTACTTGAGAGTAAAAAAAATTAAGTTAATTTTTTAAAAATTGTGTTACAGCAAGGTACTGATTTTATTTTTTTAATTTGAATAAAAAAATAATATTAAAGTTTATCTAAACTATATCTATTAAGTTGGAATAACTTAAAATAACTATTTTATATCAGCATATATATCACATGTGTCTGTTTAAGTTATATTGTTTTTGTCCTTCCTACATAACAAAATCTTAATTCAACTTGCATAAACTAACTTCTTCCAATACATATTTTACACACTAATTTAACAAAACATTATTTCGTAAATTTTTTCCACACAAATAAATTGCGTTGACTCAACATAATTGTTTTACTTTTACTTTATTTACCAAAACTTGCTGTATGTTGATATTTCTAAAGTCATTATTGCCAATTTCAATATTGATACTGATATTTTGCAGCAAGAGCTCAAAGTCTCTGCTTAACTATGATTGACCTGTTTGTTTCATGAACTTTCAAAAACTGATTGAAGCAAGAAAAACATTTTTTAATCAGATAAACTTACTAAATAAATCTATATAATTATAAAAGGTGGCACGTGGTGCTGCAGGTAGTGTGCATGCTCACAGCAAAAAGGCTGCTGGTTCGATCAGACCAGGATCTTTCTGTTTTTGGTTTGTATGATCTCCCTGTGCATGCACGGGTTCCCTCCAGGCACTGTGGCTTCCTCCTTCCCACAGACTATGAATGTGAGTGGATAGGAATGTCTGTCTCTCTATGTGACCATGTCATTGGCTGGGGAGGGGTCCAGGGTGTATATTGCCTTTTCTATAATGTCAGCTGGTATAGGCTCGGACTCCTAATGACCCTGGATGAATGGATGGAAATTTATAAGAGTACACAAACAGGTTTTTGTACATTTTACAGTAACTTACTGGCAACAAGATGCCATAAAGTTACTGTAAATGCCTTTACTCTATTTTAATTAACAGTATAATCACTGGACTTTGAAAAAAAAAAGCATCCTTACTGCATTTTTATCTATATTAAAGCAGTTTATTATTCTACGATTTCTTTAATGCATTTGAAATTATTATAGTTAATTTACTGTATTATAATTTATTTTACTATACATTTAGCTATTTGAATAATAATTTATAGCAATATATACTTTTGTAAAGAAAATAATCCCATACATTCATTGTCAGTAAATCAAATACATCTCTTAAGCATTTGTTTCCAGGGGGGGAAATTTGACTCCCAATCATATCATCTTTATTTGTATGGTGCCAAAAGCATAACAATGTTATCTCAAGCCAGTATACCATGAAGTAGACTGAAGCCATGTTGGTCTATTGCCCTTTTCAGTTATTAACCCTTTAAGGCCCAAGACCACAGATTATAGCCAGAAAATTCTAAGTTTTTGGAGCTGAAATGTTTGTTTCACTTTCTGCTAAAATCCTAAAAATATCAAATGTCCATAAAATTCAATATATAGATTTTTTGTATCTCATTTGATACATTCGGTGTTTTTGGCAACTGATAATCCATTTGAGGACATTTTATCATTTATCTGATTGTATTCAGATGTTTTTATTGTAATTTGTTGATCATATTGAGTAGATGGAGGTATTATAAAAGTATGTATCAAATATGATACAGTTGGCTTTATAGGGTTAACTGTATGGACATTTTACAGAATGTAAATGTAAATATTACGGTAAAGTAAAAAAAAAAACTAGTATGCTTTTTCCACAATCCACTGCCATTCATAGTAACTTACTGTATAGAGATTTAACAGCAGGTAGCTGTAAATGTCACAGTAAAATACATTTTATAAAACAGTCACAGTGTAGACATTGACTGACGTGGATTTGTACACTTGGCCAATACTATATAACATACAGGCAGAAACCTCTTATCTACAAAACAGGTGCCTGTCAAGAAATGGAAAAGGGTTCTAAAACTAAATGGTATATCTTGTATTTTCTTCAACTCGTCTGAGAAGAACAGTGGTTTTAGTAATTTTCTGTAGGCTTGATTATTTATGCTACTGTTTATTGTGGAAAAAAATGTAGATTGTAGTCTGATTTATGTTTTAAACTTTACTTAATCAACTGGAGTCCAGTTTATGATACAGCATTGATTTGTGTATGCCACATGATGAAGCCTTGTAGTGACTATAACTCTGTATCTGTACCTTTTGTGTTTATCCAAAAATAATAACAATGCATTCTTTTTAATTGAGCACATGGCTTTAACATCAATTTAACTGTTAATGCCTCCATTTTAATGTTAATGTGCTTCCCGAACTAGTTGTCGGCTTTAATATCATCAAAAATATGCACGAATAACATCAGTAATTAGCCAAATGAAGTTGTATTGATTTAATTTTCAATTTGTGGCAAAATCTTTGGACTTAACTATTTTTTAATTGTTTGTCAAACGGGATCAGGCTTCTAGTTTTATTGGCTTTTCCTCATCACTCATACAACTTTTAAGATATTAGGACATCCCTGTACTTGAAAGATGTGACCTTTTTTGTGGCTTTTCAGTTCATATCCTTTTTAAACAAATCTATAAAGTTGTGGTTCAATATATGCTTGAAAACTCACAGGCTTTTTTTAACTGATATGTCAAACTCAAGGCTCGAGGGCCTGGTACATGATTTAGAATAGCAATAAAGGTAATTAAATATGTACATCACTAATGGTACAAAAGACAGCAACACCTGTGCACCAACCTCTCCTCTCATTGTTTTAATATCACTCTCATCAGTGGATTAATAAGTTGATCATTGCTTTTATAGAGACTTCTAAGCTTACCTGAACATAAATATGCTGTTCAAATTCTTTTATCTGATAAAACATGCTCTGTTTTAGACTGCTTCATCTTTTTACTGTTTTTTAAATGTTGGCCACTTCTGTAATAGAGTTGACACTCCGATAATTTCTAAGATAATAATAAGATTTGACATAAATATGTCTTCCGTGTTCCCTGCTGTAACTTTGTGACGGCATTCACGACATACAGTTTCAGTATTTTATTTTCAACAAAATACCTGCCAAAGCATTACAAAAGTAACATTCACATCTTCAATTCACTGTCTCATACTTCGTCAAACAATCACTGCAGTCCACAGTTTGTAGAGGTCTGGTCTGTCACACAGGAGGAGGAATCGCACAGTCTTGAAAATATCACATTCAAAACACTCTCAAGAGAAATCATAGAAAATATATAATCATATGAGCCCATTTAACCAATCTCACCACACACCACCCAAAATTTAAGAGAAAATATTCAGTGGAATCACAAAAATGCCCCTCACACTTTAAATAGTGGTCCAAAACAGCCTGGCAGAGGCAGACACAGTCAAAGCCTTATTAGTTTATGGTCCTATCATACAGCAAAACATCTGTTTCAACAATGACAGAGGAAAGACAAAACCTTCATGGGTCATATTCTGGGTGTGACTGTGTCTCTGGTATAAGATCTATCTATAGAACAAATAAATGGAAGAAGATTGATTTAACAAACAACTGAACATAAATGAATCACCTTCAGGAAATAAAGCAAGCATCAGTCGACTCTTTCTGTGAGGAGTGCTCCTTTCCTTCACAGAATTCAAAAGTGAAAAAAAATACAACAGAACTAAAGGTGATAACATTCATAAAAAACACAAACAGTGTTCATACATGCAGCACGTGTGGCTGTTTCATCACTCAGTTCACTGACAGCACAACATCTTAAGACGTGAGCGGCGGTAAACATTTCAGCAACAGGAAGAACACTGAGAGGTTACAACATCGACAATAAGACCTGAGACTGATCGTGGCAATACTGGAATATTTCAACATCTTAACTCTCCAAAAGGTACAAAAAAAGAAGGTGCATGGAAATATGAACAATAATCTGCACTTTTCAAGCATCTGAAATTCTGTTTCTACAGTTTACAGGAAAAGAAGAAATGATTTTACTGGCTCCTGGCTCCTTTTATTTGTTGCATTTGAAAGCTGATTCAACTTTGGAGGCTTTTATTATTGAGCATGATGAAGCTGTTATTTATTTTTTGTAAGATACTGAAAGACTAATAGTCCTGCAAATTGTAATTATGTTTTCAAAATCCATCAAAATAACCACAGTTATGTTGTTTGCTATAATAGAACAGCCCTATTACATCACGTCCCTGTCAAATAAAGGATTTTTACCAACGGAGCCTCAGATTTTCAGACTGCTAAAGAACTCTATAACCTTACAGGTATTTACAAGTTTGAATAAAACTATTATTTACTCCAGCGGTGTAAGTTCTCAAAGCCTGACTGAGAAGATTTTATAATTACATAACAGAGTGATGCTGTTTTTAAAGATTTACACATTCAGTGAAAATAAGAGGCTTGAAGCAGAGCCAGCGGAGCTTTAAAAAGGACTAAGGCATTTTTCTGTTGGTCCTCCTGAAGAAAAAACATATACAGCAGACTCTCAATACAAGCAAGTGAAAGAAATAGAACACGCAACATCTTTCCTATGGTAAAAAAATGAAGGATGCACAATATTATTGTAATATTTTGGAGGCAGATAATGGCTTAAAAAGGTGTATTATCTGCATATATATATCTTTGTTTTGTCAGTGCATAGGCTGCACATATCTGCAGTGTATTAATGTGCCATAATGCTAAATACTGTATGTGGAGACAGAGAAATAAAACCACAAAAGCTAAAGTATTTATCTCCTGCTGAAAATACAAAGAGGGTTCCCAGAACTGAAGTTTTACGTCTAAACTACAATCTCTTCAATTCTAACACTTGTTTTAAACACTTTGTTAAGATTGTCTATGGGGACCAATGCTGCTAACCTGCTTCACCGACTTTTTTTAAGCCTCCATAATAAGGCCACATTTTAACTCATGCTTTAGAAAAAGCAAATAAAGTTTCGTCTTATGGTTGCTGCAAAAATGCAGGTTGCATAAAATTCTCAAGCAATTCCAAAAACTACTATTTCAGTTTAGATTACGGTGTGTTATCTAAATGAATATTGAATGTTTGTTTTCTTTAGCAAACTCTGACAGGAATGCAAAACGTAAACTACAATACAGGCCAGACTTTGTGTTCTTTACAATAAAATGATGTGCAGACATATCCAAACTGACTCTGCATAAAATATGCTTCAGGGATGCACAATATTAGTTTGGCAGATATTGGTCTAAAAAGTTGAATATCAGTACTGGCTGATAATGAAATATTTGCTGAAATTGAAAATTGTTATATTTGCCATATCCATCTCATACACATGCACTAAAATCAACAATACACAAAGGTATCACAGTGCTTCAAGTTGTCACATTTAAAAAGCAAGATATTATAGATCTTTTTTTTCTTATTTTAATGACATTGTCCAAATGTTAAGGCTTTAACTCCCACACCAACTGCCTAGTTGGCCAAACTTTGAGTAACTGTCTTATTCATAAATGCACCTATTTTATAAACCTGATTAGGCCATCTCAATTTCAAGGGGATCCAACATAAATGTAGGGAAAAAAAGCAGTTGTTCCTTGTTGTTTTTTAAAGGTAATAGATTTTTAAATCTTCTCCATCCATCCATCCATCCATACAAAAATCCCCCATTTCAACAAAATGTTTTGCGGTAAGATGACATATTCAATGCATGATGGTAACAAGACCGTACTCAACACATTAATGTAACTTGTACAATTTAAACGAATCTTAAGGGGCAAGACATATGATATCAAAATAAAATCAAAAAATACTCAACTCAACAGTTTAGGTGGGTGTTTATAGCCAACAATCAGAACTAAAGTAACTTTAATAAGGGGGAAAAAAGTTAAATAAATGTATTCTTATTAAAGAGAAGGATTTCTCGGATAGGTAAACCTTGCATTAAAAGAAAACTGGTCATTAAAACCAGAAATGGCTTATGAAATGGTTTAACATCCAAAAGTTAACAGTGTTTCTCAAATATGAGATTTTACTTGATTTTTGTTTTATTTTTGCTTTTACAGTGGAATTACTTTGACTATAAAATCCTCACAGTTTGGTAAAGGTCAATGATTTACAACATTTAGGGTATCAAAAACTTAACTGTTACATTAGTGCCTAAATTGGTCAAAAAATACATTTTCGTGGCAACTTTTTTGTGGGAGTTAAAGGGAATCTCTGCTTGTGTAAAAAAAAATAACTGTAAGCAATGATGTGTTCAGAAATATTAGCATATCAGCAAAACTTGAATATTGTGCATCCCTAAAATGCATGGAAATATTGGCATAACAGATGTTGGCAAAAATGACGCATTCCTTTAAAAAAACACCCTCATAGATAAACATCCATGTTGTCGAGGATCATGTGCCGGCAGAGCGGGCAGTTCTGCTGGTAGAGCGGCTGCCGCAGTAGGATGTTGGTACAGTCTCTGCACAGGCACAGATGTCGGCACGGCAACAGCACCACAGTCTTGGTACAATCCTGACATATCACGCACTTCTTCCTCTCCTCCTGCTCCTTCAGCAGAGCCAGCAGATCCTCAGCAGGTACATCTTTACCCTCCCCACCTGGAGATGACTGCTTCTTCAGTGGTCTCACTGTGCTAGATGAGGGCGGAGCAAAGTCCAGCAGCTCCTGATGGACTACATCTCCTGCTCTTCCGTCTGGTGGGTCCCGCCTCTCTTCTGCGGGGTCTCCATCCCCACGTTCTCTGTTGTTGTTGTCTCTGTGGAGGTGGGTCCTCAGAACTTGGCTAATCTGGCTGCTGAGTCGGGACAACTGTTGCCAGAGTCCTCTCTCTAACCTGTACAGGTGATGGAGCAACCGTGGAAGCTGCTGCACAAAGTTATTCACAAACCGTGGGATGTTTTGCAGGGTCGACATGAGACGTTCAAAGTCCATAAAAAGTCTACGCAAGGCAGGAAAAGAGTGAATGTAATCCACGATTCGAGCAGAAATCTCTCTCGGCAGCTCCGGGTTCAGGTAGATGGTGGTGGCCAGAGCGATGGTGATGGTGAGCAAGAGACCGTAGATGTTCAGTATGAAGATGCTGATGAACATGTGGATGAGTGAGACCACAAAGTCCAACACCAGCTTACATGGGGACATCAGGAACGCTGAAGTCCCAACCAGACTGCTGTAGAGGAAGGTGAAGGAGGTCAGTGTGAGCTCCAGAACCTTCTGCAGGGGGCTGGAGACCATCTGCCACACACTGACCGCTGCCAGGTAGATATTCTGGGCTGTGATGAGGGCATAGTTGACCACCGTGTTGGTAAAATAGACCACCAGGCTGACAGCAATGCCACAGCCCTCCAGCACTGACAGCAGACCTCGATACAGGTGATCCTTCCCACGCAGTAAGACATGCATGGACAGGTAACCCACCATCTTCAGGCTCTCCAGAAGCCCCTCCAGAGCCAGCAGCAGCCTCCCCAGCATGCTGACCGTGCCATGGGCTACGTTTGCTGTGGCTTCCGCCGTGGACACCATGCAAAACACTGTGAGGTCTCCCAGCCCTAGCACTGAGTTGAGGAGGAGTGTGGGCAGGTTTGTTATGAAGGTGATCACAGACAGGATGGTCCTCACCACGCTGTGGACAACCACGAAGTTCAGGTCCAGCAGAAAGCACACGGCGTCCAGACATCGTCCAACTGTGGAGATGATGAAATTCACCAAACCCATGGTCCCGTTTCCCGAGCTGTTCGGGGCACAAAGCTTTCTTCTCAAGTTGCCTCCAGGGCAAAGTCCATGTTTTTCTTCAGGTAAACGGGTATAACGTCAGCTACATGATGCTCTGTTCGTTTTCTCATCCATGATGGAAATCAGAAGAATAACATGAGATGATTTCTCGTTTTGATGACGGTATCTTACATGTTTTCTTGATATTATTCGGATGAGACGTCGAGCTAGCGAAGTAAACACACGTTAGAAAGGCGGATGTTTGGATTCAAACAAGAGGCGGACACTTCCGTTCAATTTCCGGGTTTCCTTACGGTGATACGTTCAAAACTCGCCAATATTAACCGCTTTTGGCATCACATGAAAGCCATATTGTGTAAAATCTGAATATATACGACCAGAGACGACAGAAAAACACTATGTTTACATTTTCAAACCGTCACCGGTCATCTTATTTTGTTCCGCTTGGGACTTCCGCTTCTTCTTCTTCTTCTTCTTCTACTTCTTTTTAGGGCAGCCGAACCCCGCAGAGCTGCAGTGCTGCCACCCTCAGGCTGAGATCCGCATGTGAAGTCCAGACTCAGTCTAGAGTTTTATTATCCCCTTTCTGCTCTCTGCACAGTCTCCAAACTCTATTAAGTTTTTAACAACAGCCTCAAATCGTAATAAATGCTGCAAATCGTTTGAAAGTGCTCATATTTTCTTCATAAATTTTCTACAGTATTCCAAAATACTTTCAGCTGATTATTTCTTATGATTGATCAGTTCTTGCTTAACAGAAAAGGATTAGGTTGACTGAGAAGAAAATATTTTTTATAAGTTATTTTTAAGTACGTGAAAAACATTAAAAAAAAAAGATTGTAAGAAAAAAAAGAATTTTTAAAACAGTCAGAATACTTCAGAAGAAAATCTGAATTCCAGAATACTAAATAAAAGTTCAGAAATTGGAAGATTATCTTGGTTTATCTTGGACCTATTTCATTTATCTCAATTTATTCTCAGTATTTTACCATTAACCTCATAATGCTGATTTTTTTCTAAGACTTATAATTCAATCTAAGACTTATGATTGAAACCTCCCACCCCCACCTCCCACACACTTACCTAATAATCCTGATATTTTTATGCAAAGTTTAACTTTAATTTCCAAATTCTCTAATTCCACATATTCTCCTCGAAATTCTGACTTTAATAACAGAATCCTTCGCTTTTTCACAGACTTAAAAATGTACATCAATTTTTCACTGTCCCTTATTCTCTTTTGATCAAATTCAACATGAAAACATAAAAAACAAAACTGCTAACAACAAATCAAAGTAACAACATATGGAAGACTTGGGCAAATTAGACATGTACACACAGCACAGCCTGTTTGATTTTGCCAATTTTATCATGTCATATGTTTCTTCTAAGTCCCCATTTTCTTATTGTTCTTTGAAACAACTATAAAGGCACTCAGAGAGTGCAGACCTCCGCCTGCACCACAGTCCTCACCCATATTGTTATTTTCACCATAAATATTAGTCCTACCTTTATTTAATCTAAATGTTTAGATTCCTTAACCATGAAAACACGCCATAAGCAATTGGATTCATAATATCTATTTTAGTTCTGTAGTTAAGGAAATCACATTTTTCGTAATGACAGATCCAGACGGTGATCCGGAACAGTCCCAAAATCGAATCATTTGTTCTTTGTCCCAAGGTGGACATTTCCTGAAAATTTCATTGAAATCCGTCCATAACTTTTTCATGTGTTGCGAAAAGGGAAACAAAAAAGCAAACTAACTAACTAACTAACTAACTAACTAACTAACTAACTAACTAACTAACTAACTAACTAACTAACTAACTAACTAACTAACTAACTAACTAACTAACTAACTAACTAACTAACTAACTAACTAACTAATTAACTGACAAAAAAAAAGGAAAAGCGCTGGCAAAAACATAACCTCCTGGCAGGGGTAATAACATCTTTGTATTAGTTAGTCTTTCCTCCTACAAATTTTCAACATCCACTTGTGTCTATTAGGAGGAATCTTGTTGTATTTAGACAATTTTGTAGCTTTAAATGTTTTTTTAAAACAATTACAACAGAAGACATGACATGCCTCTGATTTGGGCCTCATTTATTTATTGATTGATCAATTTATTGGTTCATTTATTCATTCATTTTCTATACCCGGCTATCCCTTTTGGGGTGGCTGGGGGCTGGAGCCTATCCCAGCTATCATTGGGCGAGAGGCAGGATACACCCTGAACCGGTTGCCAGTCGATCACAGGGCAGCATAGAGAGACAGACAACCATTCACATTCACACTCATACCTAATGGCAATTTACAGTCACCAATTAACCTAATGAACATGGTTTATTTATGTATAAATATACCAGTGGTTCATAAATCCTGTGGCAGTCTTGACTGGTGTGGCTGAAATAACTACATGTGTGCTTTATTCTGTGTTAGATCAAAGTGATATTGCATGAAATTTAAAATCAACAATTCAAGAAAATCCCACTTGCTATGTCCAGCATTCATGGTGCCTTATCAGATGTGCAAGCAACCCATGCCATGGGCACCAACACCCCATAACATTTCAGATGCTGGATTTTGAACTTTGGACACAACTTCCATGATTTCAAAAACAATTAAAAATGTAGACTCATCAGGCCACAGCACACTTTCCTGGATGTTGCTGATATGGATTTTGCTTTTCATAGTAGAATTTTAAATTGAACTTGTAGATGCAGCTGCAAAGACAATAATGAAATGACAGCAACCTTCTCTCTTGCCACATTTTTGCTAATTTTGCACTGTTGTTCATTTTTTGCGGTTGTTTATTTCTCTGAGATCTATTTTTTAATCACAGATGTGTTGCCATAATGAATATTAGAGAGGTAAGTGAAAGACTCAAAATGATCTGTAAGTGGCAGAGAGGGGGAGGGAGAGCCTTTACCTAGATTGCTGTCCATTTCACCATTTTGCCCCTGAATGCATCACTGGGTTTTCCCATTTCCTGAATTCATTCCACTGACATTAACATTGACTCACTTTGTTTAGCGATACTCTCCCATTACCTCAGCCACATTAGCAACAGTGAAACACAAAGGCACTGCAATCCTTAACAAAATCTGGAGTATTTCCTTCCTTGCCTTGTTCTTCATCCTCCCCATCTGAGCTGCCCAACGCTGAACTTCTTTTTTTTCCTCTGCAGAGGGAAGCTGAGTCTGATATGATCATGGGAAATCCTGCCTTGAACCCTTGGACACTGGACAGCAGCATTTGTTAAAGCATTTAATGACACAACAGGGATATGTCGGAGCATTGCAAGGAGCTATAAAAGGTCTTGTGCGTTACTTTGTGTCTGGCAGAGAGCTTCTGGACCTGATCCTTTTATGGTAGCCAGCCTTCCCTTTGGTTCTTTAGGCAGCCAGTCGTCAGCTTCCTTTGTTTGTTTTCTGGTCAACCAAATCCTTCCTCTCCAAATGATGAGAGGTTACAAAAGGCTTACTTTCATCTGGAACCTTCTGTGGCCCCCTTTTAAAAGTCACTTATAGGGCTCCTGCACCGACATATGCCCTCTTTTTATCAACAACTTCAGGACTCAGGGGAAAAGCAACTTGAGGTGATTAATCAACAATTCAAAGAAGTTGGCTTCCAGCAAAATCCACGCGTGGCCAAATAAACAGATACAGTTTCCTCTTAACTCTTGTTTAGGCACAACCACAGCTGAGAAGTTTTGAAACACTTTAGCAGTTTGGTGTCACTTTCCTCCTTTTCCTGCAAACCTCCCTTGCTACAAAGTTGGGATGTTTAAAAAATCATTAAAAAAAACAAAACAAAGATTTGCAAACCTATTGACCTATCTCCAGTTGACAAGATATTTAATGTTTGAATGACCAAATGTCTTTGCCTTTTTCGCAAATATTCAGTCATTTTGAATTTGATGCCTGCAACATGTTCCATAATAGCTGAGACATGGGGAAATTACAATTAAAATCAGTCATGTTTGCATCGAAAGAGTTTTTTAGAGCCAAATTTCTTGGGGTTATGATTGACAGTAGGTTAACATGGAAACAACATATTGATTGCATAAAAGGAAAAATTTCAAAGTCAGTTGCAATTCTGTCAAAGTCTAGATTTGTTTTAAATTATAAAGCATTGAAAATAATCTATAATTCACTTATTGTTCCTGGCATGTCTTACTGTATAGAACTGTGGGGATCCACATATAAAACATATATGAATTCAATAGTTGTCTTACAAAAAAGAACCATATGTATCATCAATAATACAGATTATTATGCTCACACTGATCCCTTGTTTTTAAATTCACACATTATGAAATTTTCTGACTTGTTTTATTATAAAATAATGTTGCTAATGTTTACTGCAAAACTAAAGTCTCTTCCTAGAGCTGTGCAAAAGTTCTTAATTCGGGAGACTCAATATGATTTAAGAGGTGTTTGCAAGTTTTCTGTTCAGAATGCTACACTGTAAAAAAAAAAAAAAAAAAAAAAATTGTAAAAAAAAGGTAATTTTCCGGCAGCTGGGGTGCCAAAAAAATACAGTGAAATAACAGAAAATTGCTTTCTCATAAAAATACAGTTTCTTTCCGTAATTAAAATACAGTTTGTAGTTGTAATTTTAACAATTATGCTTAAGTTTACAGGAATGTGCTGTTAATGGTTGGTTTTAATGACAGTATTATTTTTTTTTTAATGTATTTTTTGGGCATTTTGTCCCCTTATTGATAGGAGAGAGACAGTGGATAGGCTTGTGAAAGGGGGTGAGAGAGTAGGGGAAGACACTCTGCAAACTGGTCACAGGCGGGACTCGAACCTGGACCAGCAGAAGCATGTATATGGGGTGCCTGGTTGCTAACTACTCTGCCAAACCAGCACCTCTTCATGACATTATTTTATAGAAAAAGCTTTTTTTTAGAGTTGTAAAGTTGAATTTTACAGTTGATTCCCTTAAAAAAACAGAAAAATATTTGTAAAATTACAATACACTTGTTAATGTATTTTAACAATAAACATTCGTATTTCTAATAGGGTTTCTTTGTTAAAAAAAAAAAAAACAGAAATATTGTGTTTTTTCACAGTTACAGTAATTTCCTGTTATATTACATTTGACATGTAAAATCACAGTTTATTTTTGTGAATTCAATGGCATTTTGAAAATACAGAAAAAAACTGTAAAATAAACAGTAAAATACTGTTATATTACTATTTTTTTACAGTGTAGAAAAGGTATAAAAAGGAGATGTGTGTCTGTTGTTGGGGTTAAACTGTGGAATGATGCAAATATAAATTTTAAAACCTGCAACTCATGCTATATCTTCAGAAAAATGGTCTCCAAAGTTATCTTTGAAAATTATAAGTGTTGATCATGTAATGTTGTTAATGTTGATTCTTTATCTTTGGTTTTTGGTAGCTTATTTTTGGTTAAATATATGAGCTAGGCTCAGATAAGCATTTTGCTTCTGCCTGTGCCTTTTCAGTCATTACTTATAAGAATTCTGGTTTATTTAAAATGTCTATTTTGTGGCAAATATTGTACAATGTATGCTGACTGAATAAAAATCCTACCTACATGGCAACAAAAGACTGGAACAGTTGGAATACTCAAAAAACACCTATTTGGAATATTCAATAGGTGAGTGTCATGGTTGGGTATTATGGAGCCAAACCCGTTGTAATAATTTAAAATGAATAATATTTCCCTTGGTGTGCATACGGTGTCGCTGTTACCTGCCCTTCAGGTATAAAGGTAGTTACATCACTGTTGACATCAGGGGTTTGACCCGGAAGGGCAAACGGTTTTTGACCGCTGTGGCGCTGAATGCTGGTGTGTTTTGCTGTTCGGTTGTTAATGAAAAGGAACTTAAGGATGTTAATAGAGGCTACAAAAGTTAATGTTCATTATGCAGCATCAAAAGAACAGTGTCTGGACTCTTGCTGATTTTCAAGAACACGTGGTAGCAGTTGGAACCACTACCACAACGCGTCAACCAGGCCACTCTGGGTCAAGCGGTTCGGTAGGCTAAGTAGGCTATTAGTAGGCATTAAAGACTCAATCATTCACAGGCAAATATGGAACGAGGTTCAAACTTTATGAACAACTGTGTGAGCAAATAGTCCAACAGTTTAACAAGAAAATTTCACAATTGCAAGAAATTTAGGGATTTCTTCATCTACAGTTCATAAAATCATCAGAAGATTTAGAGAATCTGGAGAAATCTCAGCCCTTAAGAGGCAAGACTGAAAACCTACATTGAATGCCCATGACCTTCAATCTCTCAGGTGGCACTGCATTGAAAAAAACATAATTCATTAAAAATATCATCACGTGGGCTCAAGAACACATCAGAAAACCATCATCAGTTAACAGTTTGTCGCTTCATCTACAAGGTTAAGTCAAAACTCTACTATGCAAAGACAAAGCCATTTATCAAACAACACCCAGAAACATCTGACACACGCCCGAGCTCATCTGAGATGGACTGACGCAAAGTGGAAAAGTCTGCTGTGGTCTGAGTCCACATTTCAAATTGTTTTTGGGAATCATGAACGTGGTGTCTTCTGGGTGTAACCGTGCGCAGTTGCACTTTGGCTGCAGCTGGCTGGTTCAAGAAAACCCTGTTGACTCTGCGTTGTGTGAAGAGTAAGACGCGGTAGGCTGCTCTGTCTGTATGCTGCCGTTTATTATCTGTACAAACAGATTGATACTGGTCATATACTTGGCTCGTCTCGGCATACCGAAGCACACTACAACAGGATAACAGAGTTAGCACAAATGCTAGTCACCTTGTAATAAGTGTACAAAGTTATTATATAGACAGTTTAGTACATGAAAACTACAGTAAACTATGCATTATACGTCTCATAAACCTCTACATAAATCACTGTATGCTTAGAAGTCCATAGGAGGAGAAAATTATGTTTATACATAGTTATTGTATGACCTGCTTCGGTCTGCGACTCACCTCGGGCACATCTCTCATACAATGGCAATGCATTGCGGCTGCCAATTGTATATACAGACTTAACCCAAGAGAGGGCGCCCTAGAGTCATACATGCCAAAAAGGAACATAAAATCACAGAAAGCAAGTGGAATAATATACAATATAAATCCTGTTACATGGGCTAAAGAGGAAAAGGACCATCTAGAATGTTATCAGAACAGGTCAGAAGACAACATCTGTGATGGTATGGGGGGGGCTAGTCCCTGTGGCATGGGTAACTTGCACATCTGTAAAAGCACCGTTAATGCTGAGAGGTTTCGGAGCACTGTCATCCAGGCAATGTCTTTTTCAGGGACATCCCAGCTTTTTTTTTTCAAGACAATCCCAAGACACATTCTGCATGTAGTTTCCACCAACAAAGCTTCAACAGTTAGTTTCCTCAGTTCATAAACACTTATTGAGTGTTGCTATAAGGCATGAAATTCAAAATGAGTGAATATTTAAAAAAAAAAATAAAACAAAATAACATTTTATAAACCCCCGCAACCCCGAAAGGGATAGCCGGGTATAGAAAATGAATGAATGAATGAATGAACATTTTATAAATTCATAGTGTTGTAGTGTTGGTAATGTACATACAACAAGCTATTCATCAGTGTTGACACACCAGGAAGTCCATCCTGAACTCAGGCCTTCAGACTGTTTCTTCTCATCTGCCAAGTCACAGTAAACAATCTCAAAAATATAGGCCCTTAAGAAATCATGCAGTGACACCACCACTGGAAACAACAGATGCTTGAACAGGATGAAGCAGAGACAAAGGGACAAACAAACCCCTTGACGTGTTTCCTATGTGCAGATTGAGGGGCTGCGGATGACCACTTTTTGCTGTGATTGGACCCCTCACCCGCTGGGTCACTTCCACCCTTACAGCTATGTGAGCGTCTGACCCACCCTTCCACCTCTTTGTCTCCTCGACTTCACAGAAAAGACCTCGTAACTGATGAGGAATGCTAAAATGAAGGTGGTATTTTGTGTCACCTAGAGCTTAAATCTCTCAGGCTTCTGTTCACCACTGACTGTATTTTCAGCATCTAACTGAATACACATTGTAAAAGCTCAAAGACTTTGAGACACTGGAGGAGATGCTGAAATCATGAATCATTCCTACATCCAAGAACATAATGCTGCTGTTCTATCATAAAGTAATTTGCAAACCACTCTTGGTGACTGAGGTTTTTTTTAACAGGCAAGTCTCGCCACAGTCCTGAAAAATCTGTCATTGTGACCTTAAGTGTGGTGTCATGTTCCCAGATTGTTTGGTTTATTTTGGGACTACAGATCAGCAAAGATTTGATGATGACTTTGGCTGCCATCCAGTCAGTCGGCTAATACATTTACAATCAGAACGCATCTGACGCATGGGTGTGTGTTTTTAGAACGAGGACAGAGGGTAGGCCGTCAAGCAGAAGCTTCTCTGGGAAAACACAAACTCCAAACAGTAGAAATCACTGGAGTGCAGACTGGTGGAGACCCGGAGCAGGACCCTGCATTCCTCAGGATCCCTCCGCCTCTAGCCCAAGGCCTCTGCTGCACTCCGAATGAGAGTGATGAAACAAAATTGGGAGCAAAGGTAGGAAAAGGAGAATAATGGACCTATTCAGATGAAGACATAGTGATGACTGTCCTGATGTGACTCAGAGGGAAATTAACAAGATAGTTCTGTCGGAGTCCCTCAGGGGGATGTCCCGGCTCTTCTCAGGAACATCGACGGAGCATCTGCAGGATGTTCATGAGTATGAAAGCAGAGGTAGCAGCTTCCTGCATCATGACTCATTTTCTGCATCTGTTCTGGACAAATAAGGAAAGGGAGATCTGTTGGTCAGTCTGAGATAGGGCTGAATTTTTCATTTATGATAGGAAAACAGTGACATCTGAATGCAAGAGTCAACGGGAACACTGAAGACAGACACTGTCACACTGTCTTCGCTTTAAGTTAAATCTAGTAACATATATTTATAACAAACACTGAGTAGAACAATAAGAAATTAGCTGTTTCTTTAAGACACAGTTCAGGTTGTTTAAGTGGGATTGCCCAAGGCTTTTGGCGCCAGCTACTACGACTGCCACAACAACACACCGGCTTTGTCCCTGGGCCGAGAGAGCCAGACATTGACACTAGCAATTCAACAATCAGTGGTGCAGCTGCAAGCCTCATACTTATCTCACTTTTAAGTTAAAACTACACAAAAAGGATTTGCTCCAACAACTACAGTAAGATTCTCCATAATGAACAAGAAATACTAACTTCACTAAAACTGAACCACAATTAGGTGATTTACCCTCAAGTGATGCTGACATATCATTAGTTATGGGTTTGAGAGGATATTTTTATGAACTGGAGCACACAGAGGAAGAACATGAAAGAGGAAACTGTTGTGGAAACTGAGGGGCAGCTCGGTTGCCTGATGGTGCAGATGTATGAACTGTGAGTGGATTAACATGGAGGCCAATGGCTCTCTCAAGTGGGACTTAAAAATAAGCCTCTCCTGGATCTCAATGGTCCTAATGGATAAATTGGGCACTGCTAACATGATGTGTTATTTGCTGCAGAGGGGGAGAATCCTGATGTCCAGATTCCCAAACAACAAACCAAAGTTGGCAAAGGCCCACATTACTTAACAGAAATTCTGTCCAGTGACCATTTCTTTTGCCTGTTTTTACACATGAGATAAAGACAGGAGCGACCAATTTTGTAAATATTCTGGAAAGCTACATTTATATGAGTTTGTGCTCTCATAATCTGCGTACTTACCTTGCTTCAGCACTCTGACCTGAACAACTGATGAGAGGAAAGCATTAGCTGGCTGAAGGATACGCTGCCCATGTGTTTGGGGGGCTTCATTGATATCAATAATTTTACTTTAGCATCTGAAAAAGTTAGTGTAGGTATTTGTGTTGTTTCATCCCAAAAATTGGTTTACTGTGAGGTTTTCAGTGGCACAATGCACTGCTACGTGTTGCCTAGCACCTCTATATCCCCACAGGGACAGAGCTGACCTGTCTCTTTTTTAGCTATCATATTTATAAGTGCAATGGGCATCATGAGTTTACATCTCATCTTTTGTAGATTTTATTAAGAGTTATATTGAATTGGCCTTGGTTATAGACCTAGTGATTACATTTAGTTTGTCAGATTTGCTTATTTTGTTTAGGAAAATAAAAAAATCACTTTCTTATCTGATGTCTACAAGTCACTCTACTACACAAACCATCCAAGCCCTTCTTCTTAATCCATTTTACCGTAAAATTGATACTTAGAGGGATGGGAAAAGTGTACTTTCACCATACACCTGACAGCAGGAGTGGACAACTGTTGGCCCTCCACCTTGCCCAATGTGGCTCACCAGTCCCTTAAAAATGACTGGATTTGTAAATGAAAATTAACATAGGACATCAATATTACACCACTGTTTCCCTAATTTCTCTTAAATGTTGAATTGGAATATCGTGCAAAGCTCTGATAACCAAAATAGTTGCTGAACATTTTTTGCAGGTTGATTGTGCTTGAGTTAAAGAAAATCAATGGTAAAATCCCTTTTGAAAGCTTTTGCTATCTTGGTGTATTTGTTTATTTGTCCCATTGAAGATGTCCAACAGTTTGCAAAAATGTGGCCCTCGGCAATTAGAAAATATTTTTTTGGCCTTTTTGATTATAAAAGTTCAATTCATTCAGTTGGTTGTTCATAAAATTGGTCTTTCATTATTTGGTTCTTGATTTTTCTTTTTTTTTTGGTCATCAAATCCAAGTGACAAGATTTGCCTCAAAACTGTCATTATGAAGATTTTGTTAATTTTTTTTTTCTTGTCTTGTACAGAAATCCTCTCTGTCTGACACTGTAGAAACATGTCAGTGGGTGGATTTATTATGATTAATGTTCTCGATCTCATACAACCACCAGGATAAAGAGATCTTCATTTCTTGTCCCATGTAGCTATCAAAGTGTCTCTTTGTCACAGTCTCTGAAGTTGTGACGTAATTTAGCAGAAATTCAAATTTCTCTCCCACTCTTCCCCAGAGCCCCCTCGCCTCACCAGTGCAGACTGAAAAGCCCCCCGTCCTCAGACAATGGTCTTCTCTCATGCCCCCCAAAACAACTAGCTCTAGGGTCTGGCCTCAGTGGCTTGGAAAGAATGACTTCTTTTCCTCTCTTTCCTTCCTTCAGACTTTCCTCGGCCCATGAGCACCGGACTGTGAGCCCTGCTGAGATAAACAGAAGCCGTGTGTAGTCATCAATCACAAAGGGCTGGGATAATCAGGGGGGCTTGGTGAGGACACCCAGAGGAGTGCATCTGGAGAGGAAGTCTTGGAAGAGCAAAGTTCAAGGACAAAGTTAAGTGTGAAAAATTATTGTCAAGATTACAAAGTTCATCTAAGGAGCCAGAGCCCTAGGCGTAGGGCTAAATACTTTTTAATGACTGGAAAATATTTTGTGAGACTGCAAACTTCATTTTAACTGAGTCTGTCATACCTGCCCACCTCATGCACAGATGCTGCTCCCCTTAAAGGCAGGGTTGGGTCGAACCAGTGACCTTCTTGCTGTGAGGCACATGCACGACCTGGTGCACCACCTTTGAGAACACGAGAAACTCTTTTTGTCCCCCAGACCATCAGAATGTACAACTCCCCACTGGGGGGAGGAGAAGTAACAGGAAGACAGAGGACGGGAAGAGGCAGTAGTCAGCCAGTAAAAATATCTTTAAATCAGTCATATTGGAGAAATACAAGAATCTCGAGGAGGATCAACAAGTCTTTTGAGTGTAGTAAACAAAGTGCTTTAATATTCTAAAAAACCAAACAAACCAAAAAAGCTAAACATAATGAGATGTTCATGTGTGTGCGCGCAACGGAAAAGGATGTATACAGACATGTATGCATACACAATGCATGGATATGTAAATTTAGATATGAATTTAAAGATATCTTCATGTATATAGGCGTACATAAAGGTGTGGTGTTTAAGTATATATGGATAGGTAATCAGATAGGTAGAGAGGTATTTATATGTGTATAAAAATAGGTAGGTGGATCTTTAAATATATTTCATAAGTCCATAGAATTTGCTTTCATGATAAGTCTATTGGAGTACATATGTTGAGCACAAGTCAAATATGTAACAGGGAATAAGGGGTAGGACCAGATAAGTTTTATTTCTTCCTACTCCCTTTCGAGCATGTACATTGTAACTTCTGATGAATATTATAAATTAGTTATGTTTTCTTATTATTTCCTTTTTTTGTGTATATTTTTGTTGTGATATGTTCGGAGTAAACAAATAAATAAAAAATGTGGTTATATTTTTGTTTATATCTATCTTTTTTACATATCTTTTTGCTACCAGAACCCTTATATCGTTAAGAGTTTCCCATAGGGATTAATAAAGTTATATTCAATCTAATCTACTCTAATTACCACCAAAACCCAAATATAATATGGAGAAAAAAAGAATCAAAAAGGAAAAGAAAAGCCTATCCTCTTCTTGAATTTTAGTGATTCAGTTTAAGCTTTATAGTTTAAAGTGGCCCACCAAATAACACTGAACATGAGCTAAATGTATGCATACTCATGTTTTCTGTTTGGCTAAATCATGTTTGATCTGGAGTTTTGATAATACAAGTTCTCACATCATTACCTGGTTACATGCAGAGGTTTTTCTGCAGAAGCAGGACATGCTGTTAAATTTCAGGACACTGTCTTCTCTATCAGAATGATTTATGGTCAGTGAAAATGCCACAAGTGTGAATTCTCTGTGAGCACAGAATGCTGCCCCTGAGACTCAGTCAGTTCAAGACAGACACATAAGGTGTTTTAATGGTGACTAATCGGGTTTATTACACAATAAGAGGTAATTCCCTGGTCATCATGTATTCAACACAACTTTATGTCATGTGTTGGTCTTTGTAATCTCTGGGAACTAAGTGGGGGAGGGGACCAGGCTTTTCCTGCTTCTGTTTTCCTATTTCTGTCTTATTCCCAAACCCACTGCCCCCTGATATTCCCAAACGCCCAGTCCAGGATGTATCGTATTAAATTAGGGTGAAAAGGGGACATTCTTGAAATTTGTCCTAAATGGATTTTTAGAGGCAGTTAAAAAAGAGCTGACTTTTTATGAATCTTGGCCAGAGGCTCATATCTGCCCCCTTTGCCCGCCCTGGTCACATGGCAGCCTTGAAGACACAGTCGTGATTTACTGACCTTGAGCCTTTGAACAATGTCGTTGTTTTGAAAATGGGTAGTTCCCTGCTATCGCTGCAAACCATAAGGACTATAAGGAAACAAACACACCCACACTAACATCCATAAATTATTATTTTAAAGGAAAATCCAATAGGCACTGACACACCTCTCTGTGTGCATTATGGTAGTTTTCTGATAGTCTCTGTATATTGAGTTATATCTCACAGGAAACTTCATTCAAACACATCAAACTTCTGTGTTTATGTCACATTGTGTGGGATCAAACAATTTCAATTGTGACCCTCTCTGGTGGCGATATCCAGTTTTCACATCCAGGATGTTGTGTTGATTTTTGTAAACTCCATTAACTCCATTAACACAACATCACAGCAGGCAGAGAAAACTGTTACAGTGTGTTATCAGCATCAGCCTCACATTTCCATCAAAACAGAACAGCAGAGCTGGTATCTGCACCGGCAGATCCCTCTAATGGTTTCAGGATGGATGGAAAAACAGAGCAGCACAGATAAAAGGCCATCAGAGGAGGTTTGGGGAGCAGATGCACTTCTGTCCTGCCTGTCTGTTTGACTTCTGATGAACATCTGGTAACGAGGAAACATCAGAACCTGAAGCAAGATTAGATAGCATGATTTGAAATCACTCTAACCCAACTATTCTAATGATCCACGGTATTAAATCCAAGCTGACACAAGAGACAGAAGAGCCTAGTGATGGTCCAATGAAACTGAAATGTGGACACATTTCTTTGGTCATTTTGGTATCTTGTGTTAATGTTAATGTTAAATGTCTTTCACGAACTGATGGTGGGCAAAGCAGGTGATAGTCACTAACTGTGCCAAACTGTGCCAATTCACAGTATGTGCTGTTCAGTCAGTGTGCAGAAGTTCACTTGCAGTCTCGTGGGTTTTTGAATAAAAAAGAATTTTAGTGTCATACATGGGACTTTTCCTTGCCATGAAAATGACCCTGCTACTCTTGGATGTTAAAATTTCTGTAGGAACATAAAAAATAAATCCTAATCTTTACTATCTAACATCACATGTCTGTGATGCTTAATGGTTAAATTGTTTTCCACAGTTTCTCTGATGACAGATTGAAAAAGGATGTAAACATAACATTGAACCTCGTCATTTTTGCTAAAATTTCAGAATTCATCGAATGTGTGTGATTTTTTATTCTTCAGAAATGAGCCCCTGATATTGTAAATAAATAAAGCAACACTATTAGCAATATTAGAGAGCTAAATATAACACAGCAGTACACCTACATTTAGAGCTTAAAGGGCTAGTTCAGTATTATTGAAGATGAGTTAAATCAGGGACTTGACAAAAGTCAGTGAAGTGGCAGAAAGGGCTCCCAGTAGCTCAGGCTACATATAAGGTTCAATGATATTGGTAGGTACAGTCATTTTGTGTAATTGTGTGACTTCTAAGTCTCTCTGTGTGGCTCTATTTTGGAAAATGGTTATGTGTTCTTCTGCCTGCACCTTTGAGGCCTCTATTTTAGCTTCAGTCTCATTCCGTTGAATTGTTTTCTCCTGTATCTGGTTCACAAAGGTAGCCCCATGCAGCCTCAGTAAAAAAGCAACATCATCACTTAATATGAATCAAAAATACTCATATTTGTTTCAGACTTAGTTTCCCCTGCTGTTGTTTCTTCCTAAGTCCATAAAGTGAAAAAGCAGATAAGTGGAATCAGTGCACACAGGCGGAATACACACAGCCGTCTGCTGCATCATAAAATAGTGCCAAACACAGACTTCCTAGCTGAATGATAAAGTGCGCTGAAAGTTTTTGCCCAATCAATCCAACATAGTTTCAGGGCTCATTTTTACATAAAACTCAAAATAACTGTACCCGGTAACAGCAGTGTACCTTACTGGTATTCTGAGCTCACTCTCCTTAAAGGTACATCACTTATGGGAGCAATTTCAGCCACTTCACTGACTATTGTCAAGCACCTGATACAACCAAATTTTAAAAAATGCTGAAATATCCCTTTAAGGTTATAAGACAATTTCACGATTTGGCTGCTACAGGACCAGGTAAAATATGCCATTTTCTTTCTGGCACAAACGTGCAATCTTTATGTTGTGATCTTAACAACACAATATAGCATGTATGTTTTTTTTTTAGCTTAAAATTGAAATAAGTCACAAAACGCAAGGCTCCATCAAGACTACGGCACTTGATTAGCCCATAGTAATTAGTTATTTAAGAAAAGGGATGTCAGTTCTTCCACATTTTGCATGGTACAGCTCAGACTTCTGTACCTCACACAGAGTGATTCCAAGTTCTCTGTCCGAGACTTTGGCAGAGAAATACTTGGAGAAAAGCTCCCTGCAGCTCTCTCACGGCCTTCTTATTTAGCTGCCACCAAATGAAAATAAAGAAAAAAGTCTTATCTAAAAACCATAAGCTTTAAATAGACCACAAATGTCTGAGAACACAGCAAAATAAACCTGGGTAATGTTCTTCAAACATTAAACTTTGAAAAAATGTTCGAATCTGAGCAGCATTAAATAAAGTGAATGACCTGTCATGGCCGATGTTGCTGCTTCTCTTCTGGACTGAGCAGCAGAAGTGAATTCAGTACCATCGTACTGTCCTTCCTATGAGGCTAACAAAGTCATTGTTGATGACACAGGCAGCAGACAGTGTTTTCCAGCAGCAAAGGTTACAGAGATGTGTGCTTATGTCACATCCCACCACACTTTGATCCGTCTGCAGCTGCAGGGACGATGGATAGTTCACACGGGATCAAATCGTTCTGAGGTTAAATGATTGTTGTTGCTGCACAAACGTTTGACTTTAATCAGCGTGAGCACAATGTTTGTTAAGGTGCTGCTGTGTTTGTCAGGCGCACGTTTCCTTTGGTTAAACAATGGCAGAAGTAAAAATAGAAATGAAGGATTCTCTTTTGTCTTTTAGGAACTTCATTGGCATGTTTTGTTTTGTCTGATTTAATTTGAGTGTATTCTTTCTCCCATTTTTGTGCAGAATGATCACCCAAAAGCAAAACATTTCATAAAAGGTGATTTTGTATGTGTTGCCTGTTTACTCTATTTAATACTGTAGAGTGGTGATCATCAACTGGTGACCCTGGGGCCACATTAGCCCCCCTTCGGCTCCCCATTCGGCCCCCAGAATATTATAAAAGTAAGAAAGTGGAAGGAGTATGGACAGAGATGACCCCGATCAATTATCAGGCTGCATGTGTTCTCCTTGTGCATGCTTTGGTTCTCCCTGGCACTCTGGCTTCCTTCCACAGACCAAAAACATGCTCATTAGGTTAAGTGGTGACTCCAAATTGCCCTGCGGTGTGAGTGTGAGAGTGAATGATTGTCTGTCTCTCTATGTGGCCCTGCAATTGGCTGGTGTCTGGCTCAAGGTGGACCCCACCTCTCGCTCTTGCTGTCAGGTGGGATAGGCTTCAGCCCCCATGACCTCAAAAGGAAAAAAAGCGCCATAGAGATTGGATGAATGGATGGATGTTTTACCACATGTAGAAATTGTTTGTGGTAACCACAGTTTGGTCGCTTGGCATTTAAGATAAAGACGATGTCTAAAAAATAAGTTTTAAGATGTGATATTGGTTGATTTTATCACCCCTTGAATAGTATGAATTAATATTGTATGTTATATTGTTAGAAATCCTGATTAGTCACCTTTCCAACCAGGTACAATTTTTAAAGACTGTGCATTCTGGGAATGAAAAGAACAGCTAAACAAGTGAGTAGGGCTCTGAAAAAGGGCCAAAATCCTCTGCAACTATAAGCTGGTGTTCTGGTTCACAGAGTGGCAGCGATATTTGGTTACAACCTTGGTAGCATTTCCAAACTCAGGACCAAGTTCTGTGAGACTGGTGGAGTCAGAAGCAGATTGTGAGGTGGGGATCCCAGGTAGACATCACCTTTCAGAAAAAGTGGGGATTTTGGTACATCTCTGTGGGTGCGACCTATATGTTTAGCTGTGTCACTCATTCCACAAATGCATGATCCTTGAAAATTGTACCTTGTTACAAAGGTGACTAATTAGGCTTTCCAACGATATAAAATACAATACCAGTCGGCAGGGGTGGACAGTAACAAAGTAGATTTACTTACTTAAGTACTGTACTTAAGTACATTTTTTGAGTATCTGTACTTAGTATTCTGTACTTGAGTTTTGTTTTGTTTTTTTGGAACTTATGACTTTTACTTCACTACATTTAAAAGACAAATATTCTACTTTTAACTCCACTACATTTCTATAAATGGCCTCGTTACTCATTACTTTTAGGTACAGGTATGAAGTCAGCAGATTAAATTTATTTTCTCTTCTAAAATGTGATTCGTTCAAGTGGTGTTATCTATACTTCGTGCATCCTGTTCCACACTCCAGTCCAGTTGGTGGCGGTAATGCACTTTTGAGTTGGTTTGCCAACAGCCATTAAACAACAAAGAAGAAGAAGAAGAAGAAGACGCGCATGTGCTACCGCATTCGGGCAGGTAAAGGTTGAGCTAACGTTGGTGATTACAGTTCGTCTTGGCAGCAATGATGACTACTATGGCAGATAAAGATGACAATTCCACACCATAGCACCCATGGCCATATCTGAAGTCCATGTTTGAGGTTATCGAAATGAAGAATGATTCTTTTCGGTTCAAATGTGTGCTCTGTTTGCCGTGCGCAAACTTTACCGCCTACAAAAACTCACCGCCCAACCTGACAAAGCATGTGGAAGTGAGGTAAAATGGTGTAAACATTTGTTTACTTTCAGATAAATATTAGACAGTTTTATGTGCTTGTCGTAGTTGCAGTTTAATGTAACAGTCACTAACATTAGTAAGTTTGTTGGCATTTTAATGAGATTTGGCAGCATTTCGCCAAACAGAAACAATGAATATAGCTACACGCTTTTACACATTTCAGTTGCTTATAATATTAGCAGAGTTAAATTAAAAAAAAGAAAATGGCAATGGTTGTCCTTTTACTGATTCATTAGAGTTTCAGTTTGCATTTCCATGGGCTTTGTAGCATATTTTCAAACTCTTAATTCTACATGATCTATAAGCAGGTCAGTGCATTCTGTAGATTGTTTCAGTCATTACATTCTGTAAGGTCAACGGGAAAATGCACTTTTAATACTTGAGTATTTTCAAAAACAGGTACTCCAGTACTTTAACTTAAATAAAAATTTGACTGAGCAACTTTCACTTGTATTGGAGTCTTATTCGAACATGAGTATCTATACTTTGACTTGAGTACTGGCTTTGAGTACTTTGTCCACTGCTGCCAGTTGGTACAAAAGAATGGGAGGAGTAATCAAAACTTTTACAAGCTGTTTTTGAGAAGTACAGTTCACTTATCAAGCAAGTGAGTCAAATCTGATGTCTCCTGTGTGACAGTCTTTAATATGCTGCTTATCAAACAGTTTCATCTTACTCGAGGAGGATGTTACTTTGGATAATAGAGCGTACAGAAATAATATTCAGCACACAATTCTCTCTCATCTGATATTAACTTAATCTCCTACTCCCTTTGCATGCTTTGTTTAGCCGGTGCTAAATCACTAAATAAATGAACAAAAGCATTTTCATAATAAGACTGTCTTTTTTAAAATTTAGTTTGCTTCTCTATCATCCAGGCAAAGGACCATTTGACATACAGTATACTCTTTCTGGGTTTCAATCCTCTGGTACTCTGAGAGTTATTTCCAGTACATTCTTTCCAATCATGTGAGGCTGCTTTTATACAATTTATTGGACACTGTCCTTATCAAAACCCTGACAGACAAAACCATTCATACGGTCTAAATGTTTTACCTATCATGGACTGTAGGCCTGAGGCCAAAGTGCATAATATTAAGATAAGAACCCCTCTAGAAGACTGCGTTTGCATGGTTTGTTTAGGGAGTCAGACTGATTCAGCTCCCTCTCCAAGTGCACACTGGGAGTATTATTCACTGTTTTTATGAGGGCCTGGATACTGATTAAGATGATCTCTGTGACAGTAACTGATGCAGACAGGATTCAGCTCAATAACGTTCAACTGCAGGACTTACAGTTCAAGGACTGCACTGTTTCCTGGTGACTTATTAAGCCATTGTTTTAAAACAGCATTTGTTTTTGTTTATATTAAGACTTGCATGGGCACTGGTGGCCAAGTGTGACCTTGTGCAGCAGCTGGATCCACTTGATTTAACATCTGTAATCAGTCAGATCCATCTTGCAAGATTAAAATCTACAGCGATTGCTCTCGGTCCAAAGTAGCACTACCCAATCAGGATCCTTTAGAGCAGGGAGAGGCGGGAGTTACGAGCAAGACGACAGCAGGATTTTAGCATAGATGCTAATAGTTTCAGTAGCATTTTATTCAATCTGGAACACATTTCTTTAGTAAATGAAAACTAAATAACACAAAGTATGTCTTGATATTAATTATATACTTATTCCACTTTAAACATGTGTTGGCAAGAGTTTGTTCTACAAAGTGGTTCATGTTTTGTACTTCTCTCATTGGCAGTAACACCACTTTTTACCTAATCTAGCTGGCCTGTAATGTATGTGATTGACAGAACGATTGTCCATGCACCTGCTGGATATGCTTTGAAAGGCTTTGCTCACACCTTCTGTAGGCTGCTGCCCAGATGCACTTATCAAATAAATGCTGTTTAATATATTGAATCTGGTGTTTTAGGTTATCACGTCAGCATGCTCCACATAAAACAGCTGTTGTCCGTCATGCTGGTGGTACAGTTCAGTTCCACTCTTTAGCACCTTTCTCTCTTTTCTGTCTTTCCCTCTCTCTCCATCTCTTATCATCTCCACTGTTCTGTCCAAAGAAAGGCATAAAGGCATAAAAACAAATATTTTAAAGTGTTGTTACAAATCCCAAACCGCTGACTAACTCATATGTCAAAACATTAGACATCAGCCCATTTTAACTCTGCCAACAAAAGCGAATGAGTAAAAAATAGAAATGAATGTTCTAGGTTGAATTACCAGATGGTTATATGTTTTGACAGCAACTTTGGCTCAGGGTTATAAAGCACAAATGATGTTTTAAATAATCTATATTATAATTGTATGCAACTAAATGGACAAAACTAACTATAATCAAAAATGCCCTTCTTCTTTGACCAATGATGCAGCTAAGAAATGCTATACATGACGCCCAAAGTAGTTTATGGTGAGTTTAAAGGTCCCATGTCCTGGTGTTCGCTGATTACATCAAGTCTTGAGTGTCTCATAAGCAAGGATTTTATTCAGGTACACTCTGAATCAGTCACCAGCCAATCACAGGGCCATATAGAGCGACAAACAACCATGTTCACACTCATTTAACCTTGTGAGTGTGTTTTTGGTCTGTGGGAGGAAGCCAGAGTGCCCAAGGGAGAATCCACACATGCACGGGGAGAACATGCAAACTCCTGATCGACACGGGGAACTGAACCAGCAACCTTCGAGCAGTGAGGCATGCGCACAACCTGCTGCACCACCGCACCACCCATTTATACCATTATTGTCAATATTATCATTACTATTATTACTTCCACTTGGATAATGGAGTGTTTATTACCTTCACTGAGGAGGTTATGTTTTTGCTCTGCTTGCTGTCTGTCCTTTAAGTGCATTGGGCAGAATTAAAACAAAACAAAACTGAATCTCTGACTTTTTTTAATAGACTTTTTTCAAATTTACAGGATAGTATGGGGTCCATGTCTCCTTCATTAAGGTAAATTTCATCTGCATCTGATCCAGATTTACGTCAAAAAGAATAAAAAAGTACTTTCTAATGGAAAATCCCATTGACAACCTTCAATAATTCATGTAAAATCAAAATATTAAGTGATGTTCCCAAACTTGTTGTGTTCGTACCAACTTCCATTTATGTGCTGAGCTTGGTCTGCACTGTAAAATCCAATAGCTGCCTTGACTTGCAAACTTGAGTTAACTTTACTATTTTAATAAAAATATGCCTTTTTGACTTGTATTTATTAAGTAACAACCACTTACATGTGTAAAAATGCAAAATAAATGCAAAATACTTATTTTTTTAAGTGAAGACTACTTTTTTTTAGTTAAGCTCACTCGTGTGCGCAGCAGGTAGAGCATGTGCCTCACAGTAGGAATGTACCTGGTTCGATTCCCGGGGTGGATGGGGTCTGAAGTTTGCATGTTCCTCCAGGCACTCTGGCTTCCTCCCGCAGACCAAAAACTCACTTAGTAGGTCAATTGGTGACTTTGAATTGCACAAAGGTCATTTAATAGATTTAAATAGTAATTCTGAGTAGTCTCTACTAAGTCAAAGTAAGTTATCAAGTACACTCCACTTGATTGTTTTAGTTGCTTAAACTCATTTGTAAGTGTACTCTACAAAGGAAGTGCTAGTTAGTATAACTAAAATTAACTAGTTCTCAGCACTTGTTTTTTAAGTGCAACCGGTTTGCATGCTTTTTTTAAGTAATGATGACTAATTGGATTTTACAGTGTGGATCCTGGCTCTAATCTGGATCTGGTCATACTGAATTGTATCTTTTACAGGAGTTGTGGAAAATCCACAGTCAGAACTGAGCTGTTTGGTGGAGGTCTATGCTATATAGAAATCACTATATATGATCATTGTTATGAATACTACAATTTTTAATCTTTTGTCAATCACTTTCTGCCTGAATAGGAAGTTTAAACTGCAATTATACGTGTATAAAATGTGATATGAACAAAGTTTTACTTATTATTTCATTCAAAAATCTTATATATAATATAAACCACTGTAATGTCACTTTTTCCATCCATCTTTGGGATTTTTTCAAACTCCCCTCCTTTATGTCAGATTATTTCTTGTATACTATGTGTGATTTTTTTTTTTTACTCTGATTATACTCTCGAAGTACAATAAGATGTTTCATACACTTCTGCTTTATCCATCTGCCCAGACAAAAACATGCAGGATCTTAAATGAGCATAGTGTTTGGTCTATCCACCCTTAAAAACACATTCCTGACACATCCAAAGCAGCTTTTTGTGAGATTCTGTGTGCTCGTTTACACCTCTGAGACTAACATAACAGGAGGCTGGAGTTTTGTTTTGGAAGTAGAGTTTTCCTTCGCTGGCCCTAAATCATCTCTGCACTTTTTGAGGCCCAGGTAGTCTGCCTGTCCGTACATATTTCTGTAAATGTGTTTGAGCTTAATCTTGTAAACATCATATTTAAAAGGATTTTTACTGAACTTAAACCAAATGTCTACTTCAGCTCTAGGATTGAATCCAAGTGACCAAAATAGTTGTGGAGTTGTCTAGTTACAACTGCTTTTGAATGAAGTCTCTGGAGCCTGTGTATCACAAGACTGATGTAACTGATGTTTTATTTTGTCTCCCATTACATAAAGATAAACTGACTAGACTATGAGGGCTCAAAGTCAAAGGACATCATTCTTTGCTTGTTAATACAATATCTTGAGGACATTTTCAGGGATTTTTGTCAAACTTTTTGCAAGATTTTGGAGATTCAAAGTCCATAAGGCATCATAATCATAACCTTGCAGTGCAGCTGGATATAATCCCATCAGGCTGACCCATCTTGCAAAGCTTAAGCCGGAGCGATGTTCATATGGTACTGAAATGTTCTGCCCTCCCTAAACACTTTTATGGGCTGTTCTCCAGATGGACAAGTGAAATACATACCTTAAGTATACAGCCAACTGTCTATCCAGCATACCAGGCTATGATAATCATGCTTGTGCACATTGTGTCTCTGAAACTCTGGAGAATTTCCTTCAAATGTTGGACAAATGTCAATTTTGACCCGAGGATGAGAAGGCAAAACTTTGGAAAGACAAAGTCAAACATCCTTGGATCTTATGATCATAACTTGATTGATTGATTTGAAAGTGAACTTCATAACTTTATCTTTTTATGCTGCATGGTTCTTGTATTGTCTGCATTCCTATAAAGTATGAAAAGGGCCTTCAGTAAGAAATCTGGAGTATTAACACAGTGTCAACCGTCGCCCCTCTGTCTTTTCACCTCGTGTCTTTTACCTTTGTGTCTTTATAGTCTTGATTTAAGCTGTGCTTTTTGTTTTTACTTCATTGTGCTCATTGTTTGTTTGTGTTTTATTTTGTGTTGAATGCTTGTCAAAGCACTTTGTAAACTATGTTTTTAAAAGTGCTATATAAATAAAAAAATTAAATTATGATTATTATAAATCAAGAACTCTCAGAGATTTCTGCACTGGTGTCCCTCTGGCTCGATCATGGGCCAAGGTTTAGCCCTCCTTCTTGATGCACTGTCACTGTTTGAAAGTTGTGTCCTCACAGGGGCATAGAAACACCAAGTGATAATTTTTTATGACAAAAAGTCCATATTATGCCTTTTTTTTAAGTTTAGTAAGATGTCTGAATATAGCTTTGAGATTTGTTTACACTTTTCTGTGTCTATTGTATATGTTGTATGTTGTACCTGATTTAATTTGCACCATTACCTACCAATTTTTCTTTTTTTTTTGTAGCTTCTGACCCTTTATTTTTATTCTTAATATATATTGGTTGTTTTTGTACCAATTTACCATGTCAATTTGCTCTTTTGTGCAAATGTACTTGGCAGTAAATATCAAATTTGAATCTGATTCTGTAAAACTGAATGCAGAATTTCCCAAATAAATGACCACTCTCCAAGAGGGAGAGTGAGCTCATGACTTGTCTGGGCAGGTGTTTGCTGCATGGGCTACCAAAGATTTTGAGATACCACCCCATGCACCAATCCAAGATTTAACACAGTTGCTTGCTGTGAACCATGTCAGAGGTCGGATTTATGTAGAATTCATGTAGGCTGTGCAATAGCTGGCTTGAAAAGAGGTTGTGAATGTACCCGAATAGCCCTAAAAAATTATTTTGAACCTGATTTTGGGCAAAATGGGACCTCTTTAAACCTTTGGTACTGCAGACAGCACAGGGGTGTGCATGATTATTTGTTATTTGTTTTTATTTATTTATTGTCAGTCAAAAGCACAACATTCCAATACCTACCTTAAGTTTGCTGAAGACCAGCTGAAAATAAGCTCCATGCTACATTTGGCCCTTGGGTCCCTGATGCTCACTTGAAGGGCCACACCCACACACATCAACTTCACGCTCAGCACAAGGTCATGACAAACTTGGTTCTTATTAAATCAACTAAGTCAATCAATTAAGTCCCTGCTCTGTTGGTGGTTGACTGTGTCATGTCACAGTCTTGGGAAACACAAAGAAGCTGTAAATTATAATCCCATGCTCCTTGTCTCACCAGACCTCCGCCCTCCTGATGCTCCCACTAAAAGTTCCTCCTTTTTCCAACACTGCAAAAAATGCCAGCACCGTCATTCATGAAGACTCTCCAAACTTCTGTTGATATATTCATCTCAATAAGTTAGACCATAATGAGCTGACCGATCTCTTTGCCACAAACTTTCGAGTGTGATTTGTGAACTACGTCACTGATCTGTAAATCTGCTATAAATAAGTGTATTTTTCCTTTTCTCCTTTCCCTGCTCTAAAATCTCTCTAAATCCCCAGGAGAGCTGTAAACAGGGAGAATGTTGGTATTTAAAGGCAGAGGCCCCTATAAATATCATTATCAGTATTTTTCAGAAATCATTTTATTAACTTTTTGCCATAAGACTTCAAATCACCCTTTTATCTACACATATGAAGAAATAATTTGGTTTTCTCCATTTTAATTACAAAAAGTAACATTTCTTTTGCATCTGTTAACTTCCATTAAAAAGTATTTATACACAAAAGCCCTTCTGAACATTGATTAAAAGATTTAAGTTGTAGTTTTGTACATCGAAATGGTATCGAATAGAATGATAAAGAATTTGTGTCTTTAGAAAAAACAGATGATAAAGCAAGGAAAATGTATAAAACATTTAAAATGCCCAAAGATCCAAATGCTAGAGTTCTGTATATTACATAGTTTAACTCTCCATTTCCCCTTTTTTGTAGCAAAAAAGTTATTTTCTCTTCAGTTTGAAGTGCATTTGTGCCTTTAGACAGAACAACTTGGCTGTAATAATCAACATTAGGACAGTTCTAGGGGCCCTAAATATAATAAACATGAATATTTATTTTCTGTATATTTAAAAGTTGTTCAGGTAAGGGAAGGCTTTTCTTGCATATCCTCTGTTTAATTGAGCATAAAGGCCAGATTGCTAAAGTGTTATTAAATCAAATTTTCTGCATGCCTAAAATGTCCCCAAGGCAAAAACTCCTCATATTACAGTTCACCTCCTCTAGTGGCCTCTTTAATTGGTGGTGGGGCCATAGTACGCTGATGGGGGCCACGGCCTCTGTGCTCAGGTACAGGGACAACTGTTGTGCTATTGGTGACTCGATGAATGGTATTTTAAACAAAATGAAAGAAAATCTAATTTCTTTATAATAAAGTTGTTTGAGCAACTTTAAGATCTATGCTGGTGGGGGACCAAAACAGGGCCTTAATTTCTGCTGGTAATAATTACAGGTGGTCAGTTTGAAAATAAAGATATATCACAATTGTATGCTTGTAGAAGCTGTTTGAGAAACAACAGAGCTAATTTGAGATAAAGTCCAATCTCATGTCTTCAAATGGGGCCCAAAATGTCTGGCAGCGCCCTTGTCCACCTTCCATGGCGGGAAAAGTTTGGTCATTTGGCCCTCTCCAGACTGTCTTCTCAGGCAGACATTTTTTACAGTGTGGGACCTCCAGCCTCTGCCCCTCCTGCATCATTTGCCTCCTCGCGCTGCTCTGCCGCTCCCTCCCTCGCGCGCTCTGAGGCTCTCACACACTGTTGGTTTACTAGGAGGACCAGTCCCGTCTGAGCCTCCACACACTCCACACACACCCCTGCACGGACAGCTGCTGCACCCACGGACACCCATGGCTGCACGGGACGCTTCCTACCTGCTCCTCGGACTGCTTGTCACCCTGTTCACCTGTGGAGGTGAGTGAGTGCACGAGGCACAAACTTTACGATGCAGCGCGAGGGTCTGAACTTGTGTAGATTAGAAGCATAGTTCAGACAGTTACTGTGTCGATGTTTTTTGTGGTTTTTATCCAGAAACAGAATATTTGGAGCAAAGTTGTGAGCTTTCATTCCTGCTATCAGAGCTGAGCTGATGCATTGTGGGTGATGTAGGAAAAGATCAGTCTAACTTTATGTTCAGAAACCTGAATGAGGTGTTTTGAAGGTGGAACTCAGCTTTTAACCTAAATAGAAGTTTATAGTACAGGTGTTGTAGGTTTACTCTTTCCTTATCTATCTTCTTATCTATCTTCTCCAATGTGATATACAATGTGGTTTATTTGAAGTTGACTTTTCACATTAAAGCTGTGTTTTCATTTAAACAACATTAATTGATTTTAAAATAATCAACATTAAACTCACTTTTCTGTCACTACAAACTGGATCTGCTGATTCTGACATAACCTTTATACACATACACGTGTGTATACAGTATGGAACCCCAAAAGAGTCATAATGAAATAAATAAAAACAACATTGTGAAATAAATACCATTTTGATAAATAACAGACAGATATGAAATATGGCCATTAAATTGTAAAATAAGGCAATATTATAATGAAATATATTTTATTATTCTTTAATATTGAATTATTATAATTGAATATTTCATAATGAATATTTTAAAATTTTCATTCTTTTTTAAATAATGACTTTTTACATAATTTCCAAGCTTAATGAAATAAAAAAACGTTTTTTACAAAGTCAATGTTTATTTCATAATGCCATTTTCCACAATGACCTTTTTTATTTCATAATGTCTTTTTCAACAACGGCCTTTTTATTTCATAATGTCTTTCTCAACAACGGCCTTTTTATTTCATAATGTCTTTTTCAGCAGAATGACTTGGTCTGTCAATCAAAGCACATAAGGCGGAGCCAGTTCAGTGATTGGCTGATCCTTTACACAGACACTGCAGCACAGAACTTGCACTATCGATTCTAACGTGGAGATTATCACTAACGATGAGAAGCCTGAAAACATGAAAACATGAGTTCCTGACATGTTTGAGACAGAATGGCTGCAGGAGCGAGGTCACTTTCAGAGTTTCTTCACTTCAGCCTGAGAGAGGACTGCTAACGCAGATGACCACACCACAACCCAGTACATATGGGGCCCCGTGGAGTGTGGTCACCTGCGTTAGCATTTGTGAGCGTCGATGCTGGGCTGTAGTGCTGGGAGTAACTCTGTTACTTTTGCCAGTAACGGGTAATCTAACTAATTACTGTTTCAATAGTTACTACGCCGTTACTGTTACCGACTGTGAAATGTGGCGCGTTACTTAGCACCCATCTGCTGCTGTTATCCACTCAGCCCACAGGGCAGGAGCTGGCTCGCGCAGACACACGAGAGAACAAGATGCCTGTATATAGCCACGTTGCCAGGTTTAGCGATTGAAATAGGCATTTTTAAAGAGAGAAACCTTCTCCCTTAATTTATGTATTCAACATTTGTTTGTTTGGAGGTGGAACAGCTCTATCTTTAAACAGAAGTGAATTGATGGGCTACTGCTATTAGTGCCTCCGTTATTGCAGTTTGTCCAAGCTTATTTGTGTTACCAAAAAGACATGTCAGGCTTTTATCTAAGTTTTCTGTTAATTGTCTACAGCTTTAGTGCGGTGAAAACAGTTATTGCTAGATTGGAAATAAATAATTTCTGGCTACATTGATGTCTTTTGAGTGGAAAAACAATTTTTACAGTAAAATTTTAATTTGTTATTAAAGTTGGATAAAATCATTTTTAATCTACTAATTTTTGTCTGAACTGGGTTTATATTGATGGTAGATCATACACCAGATTCCCCCTGCAACTGCACTATTGGAACAAGCCCAAAAAACTGCAACCCACAACTCCTAATATATGCATGCAAGTTAGAAAAATAAGAAGCCGATAGTCGCTTATAGTAAGCGGACCTGGCAACTCAGGCATCTTGTTCTCTCATGTGTCTGCGCGAGCCAGCTCCTGCCCTGTGGGCTGAGTGGATAACAGCAGCAGATGGGTGCTAAGTAACGCGCCACATTTCACAGTCGGTAACAGTAACGGCGTAGTAACTATTGAAACCGTAATTAGTTAGATTACCCGTTACTGGCAAAAGTAACAGAGTTACTCCCAGCACTACAGCCCAGCATCGACGCTCACAAATGCTAGCATGGTGACCACACTCCACGGGGCCCCATATGTACTGGGTTGTAGTGTGGTCACCTGCGTTAGCAGTCCTCTCTCAGGCTGAAGTGAAGAAACTCTGAAAGTGACCTCGCTCCTGCAGCCATTCTGTCTCAAACATGTCAGGAACTCATGTTTTCATGTTTTCAGGCTTCTCATCGTTAGTGATAATCACGTTGGAATCGATAGTGCAAGTTCTGCTGCAGTGTCTGTGTAAAGGATCAGCCAATCACTGAACTGGCTCCGCCTTATGTGCTTTGATTGACAGACCAAGTCATTCTGCTGAAAAACGACATTATGAAATAAAAAGGCCGTTGTTGAGAAAGACATTATGAAATAAAAAGGCCGTTGTTGAAAAAGACATTATGAAATAAAAAAGGTCATTGTGGAAAATGGCATTATGAAATAAACATTGACTTTGTAAAAAACGTTTTTTTATTTCATTAAGCTTGGAAATTATGTAAAAAGTCATTATTTAAAAAAGAATGAAAATTTTAAAATATTCATTATGAAATATTCAATTATAATAATTCAATATTAAAGAATAATAAAATATATTTCATTATAATATTGCCTTATTTTACAATTTAATGGCCATATTTCATATCTGTCTGTTATTTATCAAAATGGTATTTATTTCACAATGTTGTTTTTATTTATTTCATTATGACTCTTTTGGGGTTCCATAATACAGAGGAGGGAGGCAAGTTTATATTTTGAACCATTTTTATCAATGTATTTTTTGCACATTTTTTCTGGCCCTCAACATATTTAACTGCTTTACTCTTTCCAAGAATGCATGATCCTTATTAGTTGTACCTCATTGTCAAGTTTAGTAGACAGACTTTTAACGATATGAAATGCAAACCAATTTGTTTTTTAAGGGAAGAAATAATCAACCAAAGTAATCTTTTTAACTTTTTTAAGGAACATATGTGACCCAACTCTACATCTTGGGTGGAAACATATAAAACTTATTTTGTATCTTCATCCCTGTAGGTGGTTCTTGTCTGTGCTCTCTGCAGGGATGTGATGCTGCCCAGCCCTCTTCTGCTTACATTACTTTAAGTTAAAATCCACAGTGGCAGTAAACCATCCAGGCTGTGTTGTTATACCCTGGCTTGATGTTTATGCCATAGTGACTCCTCAAATGCCCCTGGGGTCGACCCAGAAAGTGGATTTTGATTGAGGATAGTTTTCTATTCTAACACAGCCTGGAACATGACAACACTGTACAATATTCAGGGCGCCCTGACATTCAAATGTCAGCCCTTCATGTCTAATCCAGCCAGGACTGTGGTTACATTGACTGTGTGGCTGTGAGCTTTAAAAGACACTTTAGCTGCAAACAAATGTGCAAGGTTTCCCAAAAGGGTGAATTTCCCACGTCTAGGTGCCTAATTTGGATAATTTTGAGGCCAGTTTGGCTCATTTGAAGAGTTTGCTGCATGTATTTTTAGCCGCTGACATGCACAGAGGTCTGGCTGTAGTCAGCAGGCTCAGTCTGCTTTCTGTCAGCTCCTGTCTGCTCAGTGTGTCTCTTTCCCCCTTAGAAAACACACGTTCAGATCTCCCTGCTCAGGTTTACACTGAGGTACAGTCATGGAAAACTCTGAATGTGCTGTTTGTCAAGTGTTTCTGTGGATGAACTTTTTAATATAAGCCGCTGCAGAGTTTGGGATAGTGCACGGTGAGGTGCAGATCAAGGTTTATTTTTAGAAGGGTGCGTCAGCGTGGATTTATTAGTCCTGTTATGTGAGTGAGGAGGGCACGCTTTCACAGCTTCATTTTACAGGACCATTTAATTTAGTGTTGGCCTTCACTTGTTTGCTTACACTCCAGCGTCTCCCTCCTCTCCACTCCCACCCTTCCTTTCTTCGTGAACTGGACCCCTCCTTGTCGTTACCTTTCCATCTCCCTGTTTGTTTAAAACTACATTAACTTTTCCTGTGCCTGTATTGTGCTGGCCTCCTGTTTGATTTCAGTCTGACCATTGTTTGTGGTCTCCGACGACCCTGAAAGTCATGACTCACGCCTGTCTGAGCGTCCTTCACCTGAGTTCAGGTTTAACATCTGAGGATCATTTAGCTGCAGCTGTTAAATGAGACGTTGTTTAAGGCTCATTTTTAGATTTCTTTAATGGCTTCATTTTCATTCATTTTAAACGCTGTGGTGCAAAAACATGGCACATTGTTTTACATTTTTGGCACGATTCCCTTTGTTAATGTTGTTAAATTTTTGTCAAGAGCACAAAGCTTCCACTTTACTAAAATGTATCTCTTCCTTCATGTTTACAGTACTTATTAAATGAACCGTTCAAAATATTTCACAGTGTTGTTGGACTTAGCAGAACCTTTAAAAAGGAAATCAAGCAGGTGATTGGAAGATCAATCTGTCAATCACATTTTTTATGGAACAGCCGGATGATTTATTAGGTGGATGCTCCTGCTGCGGTGTAAAATACAAACATGAGCCACTACATAGAACAAACTCTCCCCAAAACAGATCAGGTGTGAGGTTAAAACTTCTTTTGAGAAGTGCTTTCAGTGTTGTTGTTTTCTGTTATTTAATAAATAAATGTGGTCCAGATTGAAGCTGTAAGCATCTATGCTAATCTCTGTTCCAGCAGTCACTTCCTGCTGTCCTTTTGTTAACAGTTTCCCTTCTTCCTGCTCTAAAGGACGCTGATTGGGCCGTCCCGCTCAGGCTACTCACAGTCGTTGTAGATTGGAGCTTGACAATATGGATCTGTCTGATTACAGACATACAGTCAGGCACATCCATCTGCACTGAAAGGTTAAGGTAGAAACAGATGTGAGGCAACAAAACAACTTTACTCTTAAATAAATTACACTATTTAACATAGAAAAGTGGACATTCATTGATGATGTAAACCATGATGGTACATATGTACTTTCTAACAGTATTGCATAAAACATGTAATATTTATGGCCAAAGTTTAAAATATAAGCAAATTGGTTTTGTATTTTTTGGGGGATTTATCTGCGATATTGTTCTGACATTGCTGTGCATCCCTACAAATTTTTGCTGCTTCATCATTTATTTTGATGATCATGTGACAGAGTATATAGGTCAGAATCAGAATGGCCTTTTTTGTCATTATACAGAATGTACAACGAGATTAGAGAGCTCTCCTTTAGTGCAATAGGTAGTTAAGTTAAAAAAAGTATACAAAACATATACAAAGTATACAAAAAAGTATACAAAAATAGTATAAGTAAAAAAGAAAAATTAACAAGTTGCAAGGAGGTTTTAAATATAAATACATACAAGATGAAATGCAGACTTGTGCACAGCACAATTGAGGCTCAGTGTACAATATGAGGTAGGCGACAAATATTAATGAATGAAAAATAGTCCAATTCCTAGTTCTCAGTGTTTCTATGTTGTTTACATGGTATTGCACAGGAAGTAGATATGTATTGCAGATATGTATTGCACGGACACTAGAAGATGTATTACTTGTATTGCACAGTAGAATATGTATTAATTTCAGTGCAAATGGTGGATGGTATATACGGATGAGTAAATGTCATCTCTAATTGCATTGCACATGAAGTTGTTATATGCATAAAGACAGTGAAAAATTGTTGTAAAAATCAACTTCAGCAGACATAAAGCTGTCTTCTGCTCTATGCTGAGGTGTGAGGAAGATATAGATCAACAAAACCAGAGTGTTTGGTACATAACAGAAATGTCACTCCACACTCTTTTTTTTATGTATGTGTTCAAACTTGAGGGTTAAAATAACCTATTAATAAACATTAAAGCTGACGATTTAGAGTGCAGCAACATTAGCTTTTGTCTCATGTCCTCCATGTTAAAATATGGTGATATTCTCATATTTTGTGAATTATGGTATTAACCGCATTATTGCCATTCAGTGATTTTCAACACAACACATGGACAGCCTGGCATCAGCACGTGATGCAATAAGCAATCCAATGTATTAATAACTAAATTAGTTGACAAGACATTTAATTATCACTTGTAATAGAGTTTATAGTTATACAATTGTTTGTATTACTCATAAGATCCTCCCTCAATGCAGCTATATTTAAACACAGCTCAGGTTCTACTAAGTTGAGCGATAGATCTTACAAATATAAAGACAAAGGTAAGCTTGAGTCGCTGCTTTAGGAAGGCTAATTCTCATCTTTTCTTTCTACACTATTTATTATTAGCTTTCATTGTAACCACATAACCAGATAGAGCCACCGTGGATATTAAACAGTTCAGTTTTCCTCCCCTGAAAAGTTCTAACAACTAAAATCTCCAACTTTAGATGATACATTTAAGACTCACTCCAAGCTGAAGTTTCTACAAACATATTTCTGAATATATGTGTGAGTGTTTTTGCCTCCTCTCCTCCTCCAGCCATGATGTCACCAGAGGAAAGACACACATGCTGTCGACCTGCAGAGGTGACCCAGGCGATAGCCAAACTATTCACTTCCTGTGACACCCGCTAATCAAGCAGGGCCAAAGAGCAGCCACTTTAGACCTAGCTCATTTAAAGGTCATCACTTTGTGCTCTGTGCTTCGGTTTCTCGTGCTCTGAACAGCCACTGGTCTTCAGAAGAAGTGAGCCGGTCACAGACAATAAACGTCCTTGTTGTGTCTCGTCTCGCGTCGTATTAAATTGAAGTAATCTGGCAGAGGATCAGCGGAGCATGCTGGAAATGAAAGTCCCTAAATTCAGCGCTCTTCCGGCACAGCTATGACTGTGACTGTTTGATTTCATGCATATGAGCAGCTGCGTGTGGAGCAGGTTGGAAACATGATAGAAGTTCAGAGCTGTAAGATCTGAATGATGCACTGACATGAAACTTGATTTATTACCTCTGCCAGGCGCTTGTTAGTTTGTTTGTGTTCCAGGGTAACTGGAAAATTGAAAACGGAATTTCTTGAAAATTTCAGAATGAATCATAAAAGGGTCAAGGACCAGTGTTGATCAAGATGTTGGATGTTGGGCTGTTCAGCATTTTCACTGATGACTAGATATATTTTCTGCAAATGTTGATTATGTTTTTAGGGAATGTTGGCATGCCACAAGATAGAAGTTTTTATATTTTGGTGGTGATCTGGACCTGAATCCAGATCCAGGACTTTTTTCAAGGATTAGTTAACATTGCTGTATAGGGCAGTATCTTATATTTTACTTAATAACTTAATAACTAGTTCTCAAAGGATTTTGATTACATTTTCAGGTAATGGAAAGCAGAAGGAAGAAGTGATTAGATTTTGTTGATGATCCAAATTCAGACAGTGTTACAGGATTTTTTCAAAGGGTTTGTTGACATTGTTGGATATGGCAGTTTTCCTTATCCTCTTTGAATTTTAATTACATTTTCTGAGAATGTTTGTCGTTGCATAGGGGATAAGTGATTAGATTTTGGTGGTGATCCAAATCAGAATGTGGATCCAGGAATCTGGTAAATGACATTTTAGCATTGCTAGATAGGCAGGTTCTACATTTTTGCTAATATAGTAATATGTTCCAGATAGATTTTGCAAAAGGAAAAAGTGAAAATATTTTTTTTAGGTAAGAGGGAATTCTGACTCAGATCAAATATTTTTTTTTAGGATTTGTTGACATTGAAAGATAGGACTTTTGTCACATTTTTGCCAATAGCTCAATTTGTTTTCAACATATCTTGATGACATTTTCAGAGAATGTTCACGATATAAAACAAGAGTAATTTGCATTTGATGGCGTTCTGAACACATTTTTTTTCTAAAGATTTGCTAACATTTCGAGGTAAGGCACTTTCCCACATTTCTGCCAATACATCAATGAGTTCATGATAGATTCTTATGAAATTTTCAGGAAATGTTGGTCATGGCAAACGGAAGAAGTGATTGAATTTTGGTGGTAATCAGAATTCGCATGCAGATCCAGGAATTTCTTTTAAAGGATTTGTTAACATTGCAAGATAGGGTAGTTTATCCATTTTCATGAATTACTCAAAAGTTCTCAGTGGATCTTGAAAACTTTTTCAGGAAATACCAAAATGGCAGATGAAGAAGTGATTTGGTTTTTGAAGCTGATCCAGATTTATATTTAAATTTAGGAATTTTTAAAGGATTTGTAAACACTGAGAGAGATAGGGCACTTTTCCACATTATTGACAATAATTTGCAATGAAAATGGCTGGGGGAGGTATTGGCATTTTAACATTCTGATATAAATGTTATCCTTTTCGGGGTCTTTGTTACCAACTGATGGAAACAATCCCTCTGTGCAGATAAAGTTCATCACGGCACATGGTGTCTTATCTCTGTCCTGACATAAAGCCCTGGGCTGTTCAGCCTCTCTGTTTATGTGTTCCCATGCAACAGACCCCTCGCTCTTCCACACAGATGTAAGAGCAGTCCGGTCCATGCCTGTTCTTGATTCAGGGCCTTCGTCAGTTTAAGGAGTCCAAAGTTGTTTCAATGAAATCACATTTGTTTGGATTAGTGAGATGTAATCCAGATCCAGAGTGACACCTTTGGAGGAAGTAGCACAAAGATCTGATGATATTAGTCCTGTGTTACAGAAAATGAGGGCTGGCTACGCACAATGGGAAATTTTTTCATCATATCTGATTTTGAAAACATGGACAGTTTGGTTTCCTTATAGCTGTTTAAGTTATCAGTGTCATCTTTAAAACTTTCTGATGCATACTTTCTCCATGCTTCTATAAAAACTTTTCCACGCCATTAATCAGAGACTCTGATTCTTTCTGCTTGTGGTCCGATTTACCCCCTGCACGGTCACATCCATCAATAATGACATCAAGTCTCTGGCGTCAGAGAATCAAAGGGACAGTCATGCATCATTACCCAGTAATCCACACTGTAATTACTGTGTGTAGCCTCAGCTGTTGCTCCTCAGACCACAATGTAGCCTGGCTTTAAAGATAAATATCAGGCGATAACTATTATTTTGTTGTCATGGTGAAGGATACTTTTAGAGAAGCAGCAATGATTAGCCTTCAGGATAAAAATAAAGGGTTATTTTAGGGAATCAAAAACCAATTCCAGTTGCAAATCTATAAATCCCTCAGTGAATTAATGTCAGTAGTCTTTTTGCATCGCAGTTTCCTTATCAGTTTCTTCCAATTCGTCATGCATGCTTTGTAAATCAAGGGCGTCATGCTCTCATTAGAGGCAGTCAGCAGAATTATAACAAGTAAAAAATTAGCAGTGGTCAGTGAATGGAAAGAATTGGTCGTAATTGTGGCTTAAAGGTGTAGTGCAGTGGTTCCCAAACTGGGGTACATGTACCCCCAGGGGTACGCAAAGTTACATAGGGGGTACGCGAATACCTGTCAGATTTCAACCAATTGTTTCAGTAGTTAGACTTCAAACTGGCAAAAGTTTGCATTGTAAGATTTGATAAAGGCCTAAAGTGTAAGCAGAAAGGCTGGAGGCCAGATTTGTGAGGCATGGTGGAGAAGGAAATCCGTTTCAAATTGTATGAGATTCTTAGATTAACATAAGTTCAGTAAGACAGCCTTCTCAATTAACTTGTAGTGAGTCTGTTCTATACAGTTTCAAATTCATTAATGAATTCGTTCCGTAAATGTAAATTTCTATTTTCAAAAGTAAAGTGGTGTTGCCCACTGAAATTGCTGGTAAATAAATCTGTTTAGTGAGTATGGAAGAGTGTAAGGGCCATTTTAGATGGAATTTTTTTTTTATGGCAGGTCGAGATTAAAGTCAAAATTACAAAAATAAAGTCATAAATTTGAGATTAAAGTCCAAATGACAAGATTAAATTTAAAATGTGGAGAAAAAGTGAAAGTGGAGAACTAAGTCAACAACAACATACGATGTATTTTGACTGTATTCGCAACATGTTGTGACATACCTAATTTTCTCGACATTTTGACTAAATTAAATTTTGACTTTTTCGTGGTTTCAACTTTATTCTTGTTATTTCAACTTTAATCTTGAAATTTTGACTTTAATCTTGACTTCACCAAAATCAATTTTTCCTTCTAACATGGCCCTTATACTCTTCCGTAAGTGAGAAAGAATTCACTTTGAGATTTTATTTGTTGTTATTATGTATGTTAAAAGTGGGAGGTGGGGGTGGCGGCAGGCTAACAGACATATTTCTTTTTCTAGCTCTGAGTGTCTGAGACTACGGGGTACATGGCTGGAGGTCAAGTGTCTTAAGGGGTACAGGCTGTGAAAAGTTTGGGAACCACTGGTGTAGTGTGTAGACGTTGGCAGCATTTCGCCGAACAGAAACAGTGAATATTGGATATAATGTTTCTATTCGGATCTAAAGTCCGTCAAAATAGGTGTACAATGATCCTCATAAAACTTTGGTTTTCTTTTTATTAAGTTAGAGTTTTGAATATGACTCTGCAAACATTTCTAAAACCTATAATCATCATCTTAACTGACCTATAATCTATCAAAAATAATGGTTACAAATATGAATGAAAAACCTTCACCTTCTAACTGTTGTAAATGATGCCCTGCTCACCATCCACTAAAATGCCAATTTCTACACACTGAATCATTGATTTTCCACAAAATTATGGAAGCTGCTCATTAATTGGTGAAAACTATAAATTGTCTTGAGGCATTGCTTAATGCAGCACAGCACTGATTATCAGATCCGTTTGGCTTTTTTTCCATTTAAAAACCTCTTTCTTCCTCACAGAAAATCAGTTTAGATCCAGTCTTTTTGCAACAGTGTGCAATCGGGTGTTTTGCCTATTTTTGCTAGAAACTTGATATATTCCATTGGATTTTGAACCCATTCTCATGCTTGTCACAAGGAAGATGTGATTTAATTTTGGTACATTTCTTGATGTGGATCCAGGATTTTTTAAAAGGGTTTGCTAAGATTGAGAAGTAGGACACATTTTCATGTTTTGCTAATAAATTATTAAGTTCTTGATGTATTTTGATGACAGAATCAGGGAATTATGATCATGGTACAGCAAAGAAGTGTTTTTGTTGTGTTGATCCAAAATCGAATGTGTATCTAGTATTTTTGAAGCATTGATTAACAGTGTTAAATTGGGCATTTTTCTGCATTTTCATTAACAACTCAGTACGTTCTCAGATAATTTTGATGAAATTTTCAGAGAATGTTGGCCACAGCACAAGGAAGAAGCGATTTAAATTCGGTGGTGATCCAAAACTTAATGTGGATCGAGGAATTTTTTGAGCCTTGGTTGAAAGTGCAAAAAGGGCAGTTTTATACATTTTGACAATAACTCATTATACAGTTGGAGATGAGGTTTGTGCTCTCTTAGTTGTTTTTTTCTGGATCAAGATCAGTTTTTGGACCTCCTTTTTTGGAGAAAGACAGTCAAGTAAGAGTAAGATTTTAGATGGTGAAATGTGGTGAGGCTGATACAACTACTGGGCTATTCCAGCACTCTAAGCTAATGGAGTTAGCATTATATGGCATGTAAACAAATTTAATGCAAGCTAAAGTGTTGTATCCTAGCCAGTGTTAGCAAGGAAACCATTAAAGTATCAAAACAACAAGCTTCACCAGAGTTTCATGATGGAGGTCTTAATGGGATTTCTGCTTCTACTTGTCTGAAATGAAAAGTTGGACCAGAATCTGTTCATCATTAGTCAGATAACAAATAGTTTTCAATGAATAATTTGATTTTCAGGCTTGCATTAATCCTAAATTCCTTGCTTTACTGTTGTTGGCAGCACTGTGGGTTTTAGATGTAATGTGAGAAAATGCGAGGAGGAGGAAAACACCCCCATTATAGCTTGTCAATGTGGGTGTGAGAGTTAAGAGCACAAGAAAAGCAGCATTTGTTCTCAGGTGTTTTTACGGAAACAGCTTCTTGATGTCCCAGCTGAGCTGAATAATGGGCTAAGGCTTTGCACCAAGGGAGTCCGAATTGTTCCTTTTACTGTTTGATCTTCCTATTGCAGGAATAACATCCATTATCACCATTACCTGGGTCAATATAGCAGAGCAGAGATGGAGCGGGGCGTGCCGGGTGCTGCTCTGGTGGAGACTTTGTGCTGTTGTCATCAGGACCATTTTGTGTGCATTCATTGTGTTTGCATAATGTAGCTGAGGCAAAGACCTAATCTGCAGCAAAGTGGTGTTGAATGATATCTTATTAACAACAGTTTTGTTTCCAGAGCGAGAGACCCAGCACGTGTTTACTGAGTCAAAGGAGGGAAGGAAGTTAATATTCTGTTGTTTCCTTTTGAGAACAAGCCTCTTTGTGCACTTTCTTGTCCAAAAGAAAATCATAGCTGTTGTTTTCATGGCAGCTTTGAAGAGGTCCTGTTTTTAAATCAAGTTCATGAATTCAGTTTTTGACTTTGGGGTCTGTTAGCAATCTCTAATGGCAGAAATTGTCTAGTTTTCATGTACAGACAACGCCTGATAGTGCTGTATTCTCTCTCTATCTGAGCTCCTGCCTCTTTACGGTTCCCTTTCCCACGTTGTCTTAGGCCACTCTGATCTGGATTTATTCTAACGACTACAGTCTGAAATCTGCTAAAGCTGACAACAAACAATGGTATGACATCACACTGATAAGGCTGAGGGGAGGGGTGGTTAAGCAAGGCATTTAACCTCCAATTTTCAACATAGTCTGACTACAAAGCATATCACCCCTGGTCTCATATCAGTTGGTTTCCAATGCCGGTGCTCCATTTGGTCTCTGGTGTGTCTCTCATCTCCGCACTTGTTCGCTGGAAATACGTAGCAAGTCTATTTTCAGTGGGTTCCTTTAAGCAGACTGACCTAAGACAGGGAAAGATGCAGTTTGAGTTTCAGCGATGTTTCAAAATACTGCAGAAATAATGGAAATAACATAATTCTTTCAGTGTGCTCTTTCCTAGATGAACTACAGAAATTTATTTAACGACCCATCTGGTGTGTCAGGTTGGCAGTGATAATACAATGAAGCAATATGCTACATTTGTTCATTTTGCTGATATTACAGCTGATATATGTTATATACATGTGCCAATATGTTTGGCCAATACTTTAACTTCAAATACCCACAAAAATAACTAGAAAAGCACTCGGAGAGCGCAGACCTCCACCAGCGCCACAGTCCTCACCCATATTGTGATTTTGACCATAAATATTAGTCCTACCTTTATTTCATCTAAATATTTTGAATTCCTTGACCATAAAAACATACCATTAGCAATTGGTTTCATAATGATATCTATTTTAGTTCAGTAGTTATTCACCAAAATCACACTTTCGCCATGGTGGCCAGTCACTGATCCGGATCAACACAAAAATTGATTTACTTCTTCCTTTTCCCATGCTGAACATTTCCTGAAAATTTTATCAAAATCCAATCATTACTTTTTGAGTTATTTTGTTCACAGACAGACAAACTCTTCCGAAAACATAACCTCCTTGGCGGAGGTAAAAAGCAGCTGGTTTGACATTTGTAGGCCAATATCTTAAAAACATGTTTAATGCACTAAAGGGCATCATATTAAACAAAAAAAAAAAAGAAGTGACTTCTTTAACAGTGAAATAACCCCTGGAGGTTCCAGTTTCTATCTCACTTTTGCTGCCATGTAAATTTTATCCTGCTCATTTAAATTGATCCAATTTCAATGCTTGTGGTAACATTTCAAACAGAGTTTGCTTAAATAAGCTCCAGTGATGCCTAGAAAGCCTGAACACAATATCAGCCTTGTCTGCAGATGTGCAGTGAGGCGATCCATCTGGAGCGGCTGAACGCTCTCTGGGCAGCTTTAGACTGCAGTGATGTACGGCTCTATATTTAGCTGCTGGCTAAATCCACTCTGATCAGAAAGTTTGAGCTGGTCTTTGGCTAACACAGCGTCTGCAGCCCTCCTGTGTGCAGCTACTGCTGAGCTAACAGACTTTGAAGTTTCCTGATCAGAGGGACAGCTGCCCCCACCTGGTGCCCTCACAGTCCTGAAAACACACTCCCCCGGGGACCCCAGACTCCAAGACACTTATAAACACACACTCCAGCACAACTTAATGAGCTGTTGTCATCAGGTGTTATTTTAGTTAAAGCAGGCTTACTGTTTCACCGCCGGTGTCAGTGTCAAACTTTAACACCTATAAGGACACTTAAAGTCACACGCTGCATCTGTGAGACACGAAGGTATGTTTTAATTGAGGTGTCCATTTGGGAGAAGGGTTTGGCATGAGGACCACACAGAAAATGTCAGGCCTGCTCCATTTTGTGCTGTTTTTTTATTTAACATATAAAGACTGTCAGACTCTGATGAAGCACGTGGTAGAGAACGATTTGTATGTCATAACTTTTAGGCTAAACAAAAAATAGAGAAATAATCTTTAGTGTTCTTTAGTGGTCTAAAGGAGGCTATGTTTTTAAGGCTATATTTAGTTGCCGGCATTTGTTGGTTTAACATTTAAAGACTGTCAGACTCTGATGAAGCACATGGTAGAGAATGATTTGTATATCAAAACTTTAAGACTTAACAAAAAATAGAGAAATAATCTTTAGTGTTCTTTAGTGGTCTAAAAGAGGCTATGTTTTTGACGGCATTTGTTGGTTTGTTAGTCTGTGACATTGAAAGAATTCAACAACATTTTTAGAGAATATTAGTCCTGGCACAAGGAAGGATTTATTTTATTTTAATGGTGATTTGAGTTCAGATGTGGATCCAGGATTTTTTTTTTTTTACACATTTTTCAACATTGCAAGAAAAGTTTGCTTTTTCTTTTAGATTTTCACTAATAAGTTTAAAAACTCTCAAAGGAATTTGATGTTTTATTTGTTGGTGATCTGAACAGGGATTCAAATCTTTATTTTTTTTGGAGGATTTGTTAACATTACCAGATGGGTCAGCTTTCCACATTTTGGCTAAAAACTCAAAAAGTCCTTCGTGGAATTTGATGAAATTCCAGGTCAAGGTCCATAAAAGGAAGGAAGGATTTTGGTAGTGATCCAAATCCATGTATGGATACATCATTTTTTAAGGCTTTTTTAAAAACATTTCATGACATGGTTGTTTCCTTCTTCCTTTTACTACCTTTGCTAACAATGTCAGTAATGCCTTGGTAAAGTTTTCTTTGTTTTTCATTTTTTAAGTATATTATTGGTCATTGCTTGAGAGAGATACTTGATAGGCTTGTGCAAGGGATGAGACAGAGCAGGGACACCTAGCAAATGGCATTCAGTCGGGGATAGAACTTTGGACGGCCAATGCATAAAAGGGACGCCCCTTGGCCGAGGTTTACTGTTATTGTTAGGCATCACTTTATCAACAGCTTCTCCCCATTGCACGTGCCCTATACAACATGAGGAGTGTTCAGGCTCTCCCCCCACACTGATGATACTTTGGTGGGCCACCCAGGTTTACTCACAGCCCTCCAAGTGCACTTTCCAACCATTTGTCTTTAAAAAAGTCCATCTTTTATCACCATCTGTTTGAGAGAGATCCACATATCATTCCCTCCTGTAAGTGCTTCAACTGCAGAGCAAATTTGTGTTAACACGTGGATTTCTGTTGCAATAATGTATGTAGAGCTTTTAGCCAAGTTAAAGATGCTTTGTTTAGAACAACGAGGTTATCAAATGGATCCACTAATAGTTGCTCGAGCCAAAGACACAACACAAAATCTAAATATTACAGATCTGCTTAGAAGTCACAGAGGTCAAAGATGAACGAGCATTTTTATACTGTATCTAAATATGGTTTCTATCAAGCCATGGCTATAAGAGGAACAAAACTGAAGTATATTAAGAAACTTGCATGCATCTTTTGGCTTTTTCTTTCACATGTTTTGCGCTCGATTTGTGCCAGTAATAAAAGCAGTTTTTGTCTCAAGTGTGACACAACATCACACAACATCATGCCCTGCAGCCATCATGCAGCCACCACAGATCAAATCTGCAGTGACTGTTGTCAATATCAGGTTTTAACATGGCTGCTGCCTAATTATCTTCATACACGTGAACAAAATTACCCTTACTGTACTTATATGGAGATTTGAGTCCCTGCAGTTTATTGGACATTCTTTTAAGGCCAATGAGAGCAAAGAATACAGATCCTTGCCATTTAAAAGATGGATTTGGCATTGACAAAACTTCTACCAGATCTCCTTAACAAGCAAAGAAGAAATTCCTGTTTAGACCTTTGTACAAACTTTGACATAAAAATAGTCCGGTGCCTCAATCATCTTACTGACTCTTAAGAAACAGGAAATCTGTTAAACAAGGAAAGAAAATCCCCAAGAATGACTTATCCTGTTTTTTATTTGTGGCCTAAAGCCTTTTTTGACGGCAGTGTGAGAAGCTCAGGGTTCAGCTCGGTGTGTTCAACGCCACAAACAGGATGCAGCATTTTCTTGCACATACAGGGTGTTATTTAAGTGTTTTGAAGGTTTAGGTCTTAAATAGCAGGAGGTTGGCTCATTCTCAGTCTGATATATTGCATTAAGAGCACAGTTCACCTCACAAACATTACAGAACTGTTTATGGGAAATCATTTAGAAGTCACAGGGAGCTGGTTTTATGGAGCTGTCCGTAGTGAATTAAGCTTAAATGTTACTATCAAACTGTCAAGTCCTGCCCGAGCGTGGCACTAAACCTTAAACTGTTTTAGTGCTTCAACATTTCAGGGTGCTTGACTTTTTAATATTATATGGGGAGCAATTATTCATGCAACCACCATCAGTGTTTCAAATGACATCAGAATGATTGCGATCCCATTTTCCTTGGAAGCTCTCTGTGTTTTATGAGCTCTATTTGTCCTCAAATGTCGGCGGACTTAAGTGAGGATTTTCCGATTGCTGTAACCCCAGCCTCTGGTCAGAGTAGAGACAATAAACCAACAAATAAGACTGTTTAATGTTTTATCAGCACTCGAATTCACTCTGGACCTCCAGTCCTCTTTTGCTTGTTTAGACAAACTGATAAACCTCTCATCAGCCAAAACTATCATCATTACTGGGATTACTAAGGGTGCGGTTACACTCAGGGTAAAAACATGCCACAATGTGAGGCTTAGACAGTCAGGCAGGATATTTTATGTAACAGTGATTTCTGTCTGTAAGTCTCTTTAAAAATGCCTTGTACAGAGAAGAGGAGTGCAGAGAAGTGGCCTATCTGTATTATAGTTGAATTGTTTGGTTCATCTGTCTGACTCGCTAATATGCAAAAATAAAGTTTGTCTTCCTGCCAGGTCAGAATGTTTGCAACTATTTCTAAATCCTCTGAGAGTGGGAAGACCCCCCAAAAAAAGATCTGAAGAAGAGGAAGTTTCTGTTTTGAACCTTGAGGAAGGGCGACTGTGGCTCTGTTTGTGCTGCGTTTTACTTCAGGCTAAAAACTTGAACTGCATTAAATTCACAACTGACCAACATCCCACATCCCACAGCAGGGCTTGAGCTCACTTCCTCTGCTTTAGCTTTGCCAGTTCTGCCCTGCATCAGTACTGTGCTTTTACATTAAAGGTGCTATGAGGAGAATCTGTTTCTGGCAACATAAAGACTCTGCTACCCATAAGCACACGCGGCAACTGTCGTAATGCTGCGTCTCAGTAACTTCGGAACTGGGAGTGACATCATCTCCGACTTATCGGCGTTCCAGTTGAAGTCAGAAAAAAACATCCCGATCTACCAGGCTATTGTTAGCTGTTGTTAGCACACCCTGCGTTGTTGTTCACAAATATCACATGAATAATGTGATTATCGCTATGGCAGCATTTTTGTAAATATAAGTCTGACAATACTATGTATACAACTGATCTAGAGTGACACACCCCAGTCAGAAGTTCAAATAAATTGATTATTACAGGAGCTAAATAACTGTTCACACTGGGGGCATCCATCTTCAATTGTCAACTCAAGGGTGGCGAGGTTTCACTGAGTTCCCAGTAGGAAATTCCCACTTTGGGGGATGTTCCAGTTGCAGTTTCCTACTCGGAACTCGGAAATTCCTACTTCTGACAACAACTGGAACACACCAAAAGACGTGACCCAAGCCAAGGGTGCGTTTGTTGTGATGCTAAATAAATGCAGCTCGGACCTTCCTCAGAACTCTGCATTGCTTTACAACTTCTTTTTTCAACAACTTACAGGATGCAAAGCGACGAGGTAATGTATCTCTTACTAATTACGTAGCGGTAGCTTTTGATGTGTGCCAACAAGCAACTTCTGGAAAACTTAGTATCGTAGTTTTTTAGCCGGCTATATATTGCTACTAACAGCCCTGTACTCTAAGACGTGTCCAAATAATATAAAATTGTTCTAGTTTTAATTGTCTTGTTCCTGAAGTTGAGTATCCAGGCCAGTCCAGCTCTGTCTGACCCGACCACGAAGCTGTGGAATAGCATTAGTAGATAACATATTTTTATGCTATAAAACTCATCTTAAAGTGTGTATTTCGATCAGGCATATGTCTAAAAGTGAGACTTTTTGGTAATTACTTAGAAACTCCTCATAGCATCTTTAAACTAATGTTGACTGGCTGAACAAAAGCTTCATATTATTGGTTGATATCTGCTAAAAACACATAATTGGCTGATTAAAATTGATTTATTGATATGCCTGTAATTATTACCTGTAGTTATTGATGTACTCACCGTATGTTTTTAACAAACCACCAGCTCACTCATGCACTCATTTGTTTCTTCTACTGCTCTGTCATTGCATGGTCATCCAATGAAACTGTGGAAGAATCCCCAAAATGTTGTTTATAGTCCTTGTTTCAACAGTACTAACTTAGCATTGAAGTCTTGGTTAGATTTTTTGGTGAACTACTACTACAGGATGAAAGCTAATCAGCTAAGCTTAATGAGTAACACAACACTAAAGGATGAGATCTTGAGGGGCTGAGCAGTCCTCCACCACCACACTTGAGTGAAAGGCAGATGAATGGGCTTGAGGCTTTGTCGTGGATAAGGAGTGGGCCAGCTTCGGCTGTGGCACGTTGTGCTTCCATGTGGTACTCCTCAGAGCAGTGGTGTCTGCTTGGTGTGGCTTTGCCTGTTCTCCATTTTCTTGAGGTGTACTTCCTGTAGTTGAGGTCAAGAGAGCAATGGACGGTTGGGTTGCACTGGGAGCACCCTCTGTTTGGTTCACTGCTCCGTAATGTAATGTGTATTTTAATTCTAATGTGTATTTACAGTTTGACTACTGATTCTTACACTTAAGACTGAATTGATGTATGAATATTGAGTATAAGGCGACATCCCTAGTGTATAAAACAGGAAGAAAAGCATAGGCTAGGACACTTATGCCCTCCATATCTTTTGTTTAATTATCGCAACCACTATTGTCGCTGCACATCACACTTTCTTGAATCATGCAGGCCTTGTTTGCACCAAAAGTACACCGTAAAAAGTGTTACAGCAGTACAATTAGGTACCAGCTTTCTAATTGCAGTTAGTATAACTTGAGGGAGAGTCCGTGCACATCCTGAAACATGCATATTACTGCCTACTGCCTCAGAGGCCGTTATGCCTATTAAATCAATTCCCAGTGTAAGTACAATGGGATAAGGACAGTTATCCAGTGGAAGTGCCTTAACAGTGCTGTTTTCTTCTTATAATATTGTGGCTTAATTTTAATTTGTGAAGGATGGATTGCTGTCTTCTAATGGAGAAATGCAGTTAAGCAGTCAACCTCAAGATGTCAGTGCAAAAAAATCTCTTGTGGCAATATTCTTCGAGGCTTTGATTAAAAAAAATACCACATTTTTAACCCTAGAAATAAAACATTAACTTGTGAGGATGTTTTAATTGCAGAAAGTGTTATTTACCCCTCTCTGTCAATAGGAGAAAAGTATGTAGCTCTGATGTGATGTTATAAGAATGTCATTAAATGAACATTTCTCCTCTTTAGTCTGGTTCAAAGGTTGAGTTGTGGCCCCTCAGTCGAGCCAGCTGTTCCTCCCTGTCAGTCACACCGACTCCTCTGTCATATGATGAACTCTATATTGTGGCTGGGCTAAAAGAAATAGTGATCATTCTCGGGCATTGAAAGGGCGTATTGAGTTTGACCGAAATGTTGAAATCGACACCATTCAGATTGTCACACAGGAAAGAGCTGTGCAAAATATGAGCCATATGTGTGTCATAAACAAACCCTGGCAAACACCACTAACTTGACTGACGTCTCAAAACTCCCTTTCTGCTTAAATGATGAGAATTTATGTCTAATGTTGAGCATATTCGATCTGTTTTTAATTATGTGAAGTATATGAAAAAATGCTGTCATTGTATTAATCTGGAGTTGTCAGTAATGACTGTACTTGGATATTTGAGCTTTTGTTTCTCACATTTCCTTCCCAAGACAAGAGTCTGGTGTGAACAACCTGATACCAGAGATAATTTGATGTAAAAAAAAAAGGTTGTGGCATTGTTTTAGAAGCAGCTGCTGATGCTCATTAAATACAAAAATATTGGTTTTAACTCACAGTACTTCCTCTTTTGTTGCCTTCCTGTAAAAAAACAAAGGCGGCGAGGGGGCTTTCTGCCTCACACTATTTCAGGAGTTAACTATGAGATTAAATGATCCAAATTAAATAATCATGCTGCCGCCCTCATGGCTCTGAATTAACAGCCTGACAGATATGCAAGCATAAACAAATGTGTGAACACTTTGCTGTCACTGTCACTGAGGCCATGACATTTAAAAGAATCGTAGTTGATTAAAATAAAATCAACTGTAAGACCTTTTTCCTTAATTAGGTGAATAATTCCTTTTGTATATAGCATTCAAATAAAATATACTGACTATCTAAACTTTTAGAAATGGAAGAAAAAGAATCACTCCTTGGTTGCCGCTGTTTGGCGTTTTTACTCTGGGTAGTGATTTCAAATTATTGCGTAACTTGTGAACATAAAACCGACAAAGTCATCCTTAAGGCTTCATGATGGTTTTGTTGCCTCACAGCAAGAAGGTTTAGTCTTTTTCTAGCCCCTTCCTCTTTAGGAAGTGATCTCTTAACTGCTACTAGGCTAAACAACTTAGAGTAACTCACTTCTGACTTACTTTAGTCCGTATTTAATCAGTTTGTTTTTAAAAATTTGGCCTGAATGAGAGCATAAAGAAAAAAACTACTGAAGGGTGTACAAAGAAAACTCAAAATTCAAATGACTGTGTTGAAAGGATTAAAAATCTAAATGGTAAGGGGCGTCAAAGTGGTGCAGTAGTGCACACGATTGTCAGTCTCTCTATGTGGCCCTGTGATTGGCAGGCTAGCGCTCCAGTGTGTTCTTCCCTTTTGCCAACTGGGATAGGCTCCAGCTCCCCACAATACCTAAAGGGATAATAGTATTTCCAGGACACCAAATATTCTCAGTATTTAAATGTGTTCTCTTACCTTTGGGTCTAGGTTTGTTTTCTTTCTGGTTCTCAGTGCTGAGATAGCAAAATTAAGAGAATGTTCTCACCATAATGCATCAAAATTGAGCCAACAAAGGCTCAACTGACTTCCTGTGCATAGATAGATTTTCTCTGGGTGCTCCAGTTCCCAAAGACAGACTTAAAGCATACTCACTAGGTTAACTACAGACTCTGAATTGCCTTGTGGTGCAAGTGTAAGTGTGTATAGATATTTGTCTCTATATGCTTGCCAAGTGATTGGCTGCTGATTTATTCAGGGTGTGCCTCACCTCTTTCTTGGCCAGTTAGATCTTTGCAACCTCAAACAGGTCAGAGCAGTTTGGAAAGGGGTGGTTGGAAAATGATCTTGAGACCAGGTTGTACTTCTTGGGTTGTTTGCTTTTTGCTGTCACATGTCGGATGCTACTGTTAAAGAGGTCATATTTTGCCTTAAATCAGGTTCTTATGGTATTTTTAATAACTAATAGGGTACGTTCACAATCACTAATGCTCAAAAATGATCTAGTGCTCATATACAGGCTACACCTGACCTAGCTATATTCTCTCTTGGCCCTTTTCCATTAGCCCTACTCTACCGTACTCGACTCTACCCGGCTCTACTCTACTCGCCTTGTGCTGCTTTTCCATTAGCCCCAGTCGCCTGCCCAATGGGCTGCAGTGTCGCTGTAAACAGCTGAGCGGCACCGCGGTGACGTCATGTTGAGTGTGACACAACGATCTGTGGCTTTTTGTCACAGAGTAAAAAAGGAAAGCAGAAGAAGGCTACAGGTGGCAAGAAGAAATACCTCTTTAGAAGCACAGGAGAGTTTTGGAAGCTATACAACAGAATGAAGCCGAGGATGAGAGCAATCGAGCTGCAAAGAAAAGGCGTATGAGGTTAAGCTAATGGTAGCTACCGCTAGCATGCTAGGCCGTCGCGCTCATGACTCATTGATGACGACATTGTCTGACCAATCAGTAGCCGGCAGTCGGTGACATCATCTTTTATTATCGACTCAGCTCGCTTGGAACCAGAGTGGAGTAGGTACTAAAACTAGCTTGTTTTAGGAGGCACCAGGCCAGCGGAAACACGCTGCAAATCAAGTAGGGCTGAGTAGAGTAGGACCAAGGCATGCTGGTGAAAAAGGGCCATATGTGTCTCAGACATGTTGGAGTTTCTAAAGTTTTAAGGCTCCTTCGCCCACGTCGGCCTAGTTTGCTCTGATTGGTTGACCAGTCAACTCTGGGGTGGTTGGTCAGTTCAGGGCTGCTCAAATTGATACTGTCAACAACTCTGCAGTCATCCTAACATCTCTGCTCTGGATGGGCTTCCTGTTAATGAATCAATGGACTTAAATCAAGGTTAAAACAATGGTAGGATGAAGGAGTGGTCCCAACATTACAGACTTCTTTTCATGTTTGTTTAAGTGATAAACTCACTAAAGGAGATATGAAACTTAAACAAACATGATATGAGCTCTTTCAACACCACTATCAGCCGTGATTTTCACAACCTGTCTAGACTGAGATATACTGTATGAGATTTTAGCTGAAAAAGAAAAATCTTTTTATGGTTTCCCAGATTTTTGTCCATTAAGTTTAGTCCAACTGTCTGTTAGCCTGAGCATCTGCAGAGCTGCAGGATGTCCAGCCAGCAAATCTGTGAACCTGGAAAGCATCAATAAGACATTACTACAGCCGAATACAAGATGTGAGAGCAGAGCCAGCACCTGAGGAAACAGGAATCTGATTCTGATCAGATGATAACTGAGGCGAGCAAAGGATTCTTTGATTCCAACATGATGTGGCAGAGATGTGGTCTACAGGCTTCAGTGAGGCACACCTGCAGAGCCGCCGCCGCCGCCGTCCACATGGAGTCGTGAAAGGCCCGCTGTGAGATCGATTTGATCCGGAATGATTTACGGTCATGTGTGTGAGTCATGGGAGCAGTTTATGGTGTTCAGGAGAAAAAAACAGGCGTGTGTGTGTTTTAGATATAATGTTAAACTTTCAGGAGAAATATAAAACAGAGCACATGTGGCAGCTTAAACTTCTGTAACTCTGCAGGCTGCTACTTTTTAAAACCCTGCTCTGACATTTAAACTAACATTAGATCATGTTTATAGTATTACGTAATGATAAGGCTGTATTAAATGTCTGAATGAAGAGGAATGCAGAACCATCCTCATCATCTCCTTCCCTCTGACGCTCTGATTCATGCATTTCTTCCCCTCTCGTCTTTTCAGTGAGGTCAAACACACACACAGACCTCTCTGTCCTTCTGTAAAGTGCCACCAATGTGAGAAAAACCCACTGCCCAGCCGTGGGGGCCTCCTCTTCTGCCCTCTGGTATCCTTTGCTTTTTAAGAGTGATACATGTGCTCCCTGTTTACAAGGAACTCTGGATAGAAAGGGAAAAATTTCCTGCTAGTAAAGCTGTCATGTCTCCAGTAGTGCTTTCATAAATTCATGACTGGAGGACAAAAATGCAGGATGATACAGTCAGCTGATTCTTCCCATTTTTCTAAAATTTAATTTGGGCTTTTGGGACTTTTATAGCAGAGATCAGACAGTGGATAAAGTAGAAAAACTTTTCAGAGAGTGGAGTATGAAGTGAAGGGAGGAAGCTGCAAGCCAGTCTGGAACTCAGATGGTTACCACAATGGTATCAGTACCCAAAGTCAAGTCTTTCAGTCCTTATTGTTTGGATGTGGTGCACGGATTCAGCTATTTAGAAAGTATCAGAGAAATACAACACAGACAATCATGAAAAGTCATAGCCATTACTAAAAATTAAACTTCATTATCCAAGCTTTTTGTACAGTTTCTAATACAAGCAAGTCCAATTTAAGAGAGGCACAAAAATATTAATGCAGCAGTATAATGTCCTCCTGGTTGGTGCCAAATTTAGAGGGATAGTTTCTGCTTTTTGAAGTGGGGTTGCTTGAGGTCTGTTGCTCTACAATTGCCAATAAAGAAACAGTCCAGCTCTGCCCCTTAGGGAAGACAGCCAAGTATGAGTTCGAGCAGCTACATAGCAGTAAATGGTGCCTTGGGAAAAAGTCTTGTAATCACCCCACTTTTACACTAAAACTTTACAAAAACTACGGTATGTTGGCTCAATGGTGCTACATGGAGATTCCTAACAGGGTTTCACTTCTCTTGAAGAAATCCTTTGGGTCCTGTGTTTTTTTTTTGTGATGCAACACGAGGGCGACATGTCCTTCCGCCAGCAATGTGCTCTCATCCGCTGTTTAAGCTGTTGCACAAGAAACACCAAACTAAACTGAACTAAAATAGTGCAATTTAACTCAAGTGATGACGGCATGCTGTTAGTTGTTGGTATGAAAGGAGATCATTATGAACAGGAGTATAGAGAATTTGTAGTTTATACGTACCATCATAAGTAAAATGAGGGCCATTGTTGGGAAAAAATTAGATGCTCTAAACAATCATACTCTAGCATCTTGTCGAGCTAATGCAGTTTTTTGTACTTTTACCCTATAAAATGAGTAACTATGAAGCTTTCGTGGCATGTAGCATCTGTACTTGGCCTTCTCCCTGAGGGATAGGGCTGTGTCAGGATCTGTGTTTTGTCAAGTTTCCCGATCTGTCTTCATGTTTTATGTGCCTTTTATGTCTTTGTGCTTCCTGATTTATTTTGAAATTCACTTTTCCTTTCTGGTCTTCGTAGGTTTTACTTCCTGTCCCGGCTTGTCACACCTGCTCCCTGATTGTTTCTCTCTCAGCTGTGTCTCATTAACCCTCATTACCTCTTGTATATAACCCTCGTGTTCTCCTCTGTCTTGTTGCCGGATTGTTAAGTACCTGTACTCTTTCTAGGCGATTTAGTTCATGTCACAGTCTCGTTTCGACCTCCTTTGTTCTAGACCTTGCTTTTTGTCTCTCGTTTCTGGATGCCTCTGCCCATCTGCCTTTTTGTGTACCGAACCTAACCTGTCTGACTACCTGCCTTGTGTACCGTATCCTGACTGTCTGATTGCCTGCTTTGTGTACCGAACCTTGGATTGTGCATTAAACTCTGGTTTTTGAACTCTGATATGGACTTTGTGGTGTTCTTGTCTGGGTGTCCATGACAGGCTGGCCATTGGGCAAACATATTTACTAGTGCCATAGGCCTCAAGCAGCTCCACTTGGAAAACACAAACTATCCCTTTAACTCAGATGTGGCAAAATTGCCAGCTCCTGCATCTTCATTCTGGTGTAAATGGAAATGGCTTGAGTTTTGCCTGCAAGCTTCCTGATGTTTCTTCTATTTTCAACTTCTCCGCTGACTAACATGCAAACACCAAAGACTTCATGATTTGGGGGACAAAGGTTAACAAGCAGGTCAAAAAGGCTGTATTCAATAACTTAGATTTTACAGGTGAAGAGGCTCACCTCAACACCATGCAGTTGAAGGTGCAATCATGTTCACCCATTTTAAACATTTACCTTAATGGCCTTTGCATTTATACATATTTGCATGTGTTAACTTAAGCTCCAGGGTGTTGGGCTCTCAGCGCCTTCAGCAGAGACAAAATTCTAATTTGCTGAGCTTTGAAAGGTAGAAGTGGAAAGCTGGAGCTGAAGTCATCCTCTGGGAGCTGGAACAAGTGGAGACCAGAGGCCTGTGAGGATCTCTGTGTTCTCTGAGAGTTCAACACCCTGCTTAATAATGGATGTTGTTTTCCTGAAATAATGCTCTGTGCCAATCTAATGCACATTAAGATCCTTTTAACCTAATGCAGCCTGTCAGACCTCAGCCACTGCACCGTGCCGCTGACTCCACACAGCCAACTGATGTGCTTGTGTGGCTTCACAGTTCTTAGTTACACCTGCCACTGTAATAGTTAACTTTAATGACTTGCTCATCTCTGTATCCATCTGTTGGGTTGATAAAATGATAGACTTCTTAGTGTTTGAGTCCTGCATCTCTGTCATTTGTCAACAATCATACCTGTGTTTTTTTTCTCCCTCAAAATGAAGCTGTTACAGCTACAAACTATTTTCTATCTGGGTCACACAAGACATCAAGCCAAAGCAGATCTGATGTGGTTTGATTCAGTTTCATTCATTTCATTTCTACCCGCCCCCTCCACGAAGAAACAGCTGATATAATAAAAGAGATCATTGTTTTCATGGCTTCGTCGCTTCATCATGCAGCACAAACAAGCCTCAGATCAGAACATGTGAGGATATGTAAATTGTTTTTTATCCATCAGAAATTAATAGGTGCTTTTGGCCAGTGCAGCATGTGAGTCAGAGATGAGTCACAGATTGAGCTGAATAAAGTTTAACCCTTTTTCATGCTGTTGTAAGACCTGCTATATGAATGTCAAAATATGGTGACTTGTAGCGTCACCCTTCCTGTGTCTTTCTGGCACCAGATTTTATAGAAGATAAAACAAAATTTTCATTTTTTGTAGGTCTTGCTTTTGTTCTGCATATGAGGGTGGCATGTTGTTTGGTAGATCCTGCTGTCTTATGCTGCGTTCACACCGCAAGCGATCCAGCTACCAAAATCATGTCGCCCACTGACGTAGCATCGTGCGTCCATAAATACCTCATTTTGGTCACCGCTGCCATCGGCCGTCGCTCGGTGACGTCACGTCTGCTCGAGTTTCCGCTGATGCCCTGCAGCAGCATTATCTGTGAGTTTCTCGCGGCCCGTCTAGGCGGAACTAATGTCCTCACTGACTAATGTTTTCTACACGGACATGGATTGTTACTCTGTAGTCCGGATGAATAACTATCTAGGGTACCTTCACACATGCACACACCGCTGATTGATCAACTTTTTTTTACTTTCACACCACGCGACAGGCTATGTGGTAGAGTGAAAAGTGGCTGTCGCGTCGCGTCGCGGGAGGGTTAGCCCTGCCTCATCGCGGCTGTACATTGAATTTACATGGAGAGTGATCGCCAAGGTAGTACAAGTAGCGTCTGGTGTGTAGGCACCTTTAAAGCATGTTGTTGATCAAAATGTAAAGAATTGCTGCTTATTCAGGATGTAACTCACTTGGTTTGACATCTACCCTGCGGGAAAGGTTTCATCTGTATACAATAGCTCTATAGAAATAGTTGACCTTATCACCAATGGTATTGTTTTCCTTTTTAGATGATGTAAAGACATCAGTTCTAATTTCAGTCTCTTCTAGGAGCTTCAAGTTGAGTGTTCTGTAAGGTTTTCCATGATACCAGAATCATAAACTTTGGTTCAATTCCATCAAGAAAGTTTGAAAAAAGATACCTGTTTTGAAAAAACAATGCAGCCTAAAAAGTTAAAGCTGCTTTTTTGCTCTGCAACACTAAATCACAAGCTCCATGCAAATATTTCACACAAAATAATAGTGTGCGAAGGCCTTCCTGAGAAAATGTGCCAACAGGCCTGAGTTTTAAAGTTATCAACAGGGGAATCTTTGTTTTTTTATCTCCACCTTTCTCACACCATCAGTTCACTGCTGACGATAAACAGGTTTCCTCCAAGGGAAGATTTCCGTGGCGTTATATTTTCTGATTCATGGGATCATATGACATACATGTGAATACATTGACTTTCTGACAGGGCAGTTTGTCAATGGCACTCTGTCATAGTTGATAAAACTTAATGGAAGCCGATGATGTACTGCACAATGAATACAAATAGTCTTACTGATTTTGTTTTTACTTAACTTTTAATGTTATTTCAGCCCATTAGAGAGGCACAGTATCTGTTTGGACTTTATTAACCTTAATAATTATGTTGTTTTGCACTTGCATATATGTAAGGCATTGTTAACAGCTGTCATTTAACGCATGGTAGTGATTTTGCAATATAAGCATGCTGCCTGTTGGATCTACCAGTCTGGTAAGGGGCTGCCATTAAGAAACCCTGAGTGTGTTCCTGTAGTCTATCTTTAGCTGTTCTCTGCCAGCAGCAAGCAATGCACGTCTCATACTTGTGAAGTCATGTCATGGGACTGCGCTCTCTCCCTGTACCCTCACAATCAGCAAAAAAAAAAAAGTAGTGTCCCTGTTGGCCTTTCCCATACTTCCAAGCAGCTTGTGTTGTTTTATTTCAGCCTGCTTGGTGCGAGGAAGCTCAGATGGAGACCATTTTGTGGTCTTGAACGTGGGAAAGAGGATGGAGGGGGCGTTTGTACCATCATGGGAGCAGGCATGAGGAAATGGCCCACTTGAGATTTAGTCTCGCACAGAAATACAGAAATAATAGCAGACATGCCTGGATCTGTCAGATTACGAGGGTAAATTTAAAGTGTATTTTTGATATTGTGGGAGTTGTGGATTTGGACATGGGAACATGACTGCACGCCACATTATGTCAAAAGTCATGTAGCCTGTTTAATGTATGTATCTGAGAGTGTGGGTATGGCTGAATCGCTGAGCGTGGAAACTTTGAGTAAAGGGAAGAAAGTCTTGTCTCTGTGCCAAGTGCTTATCAAAGACAGGAGAACAGAGCGAGCTCTCTTTGGAGTATAGCTGCTGAGACGAGAGCAAAGATCTGCTCACTAAAGAGGGATTAGCTTCAGGTCAGTGATCTGTGCTGCTCCTCACAGTTTAAGGTCTGGGGTTGGCTCCTCGCAGCTGTGATGCTGCTTCAGCACTCTGTCAGAGCTCTGCACCACCTGAGGTCTTCATCGAGCAGAAAAAATGAACAGCTATAGTTCAAATACTGAGTGAAACATGAAGCAGAATAGACTTTATTCAGATATTTTTGCACCTTAATAACCTGTTATGTGGTTCTTATGAGTCCAAATTTCTGCTTTGGATGCCATATTTGAAGATCCTGGCTTTAGTTTTGTTGAAACCTTTTTAGCATGTGACTCAAATGAGAAGTTTGGTTTCTCCATATCTGAACTGAACCCCCATATTCACTAGGGCTGGGTATTTCCAGCAACTTCATGATATGATACATATCCTGATACTAAGACCACGATATGGTACGTATCCCGATTAGGGCTGCCACAAATGACTTAGTCACAACTAGTCGACTAATCGTGGCAGCCCTAATCCCGATACACGTAAATTGTGAACATTGACTATGCTTCAAGCAAAATTTTTGACAAGTTTAGTTTTTTCTTATAAGAAGAAAAAGAGCAAGGATGAGTTTTAAGTGGTTCTACAACTTGAGAGACATAAATTCAGATCCTCAAAGATGGTAGACGTAAGTCAAATTTAGAACATATGCTTCATGTATGCACATGTAAGCCTATGCACATACGCTTATGTAGCTCGTCTTCTACCTTGAATTGTGCCACTGTTAACATAATCCAAAGTGTATTTACAACAACTGTCAAAATATTTAGGCCGTATCGATTCCGTAGAATCTGTATTGATACACGTATCCCGAAGGAGTGCGATACGATATTTTGCCGTATCGATATTTTGAGCACAGGCCTAACATTCACAGTAACCTTATGCAAAACGGACACAATAAGACTCCCTTATATTCACAGTTCAAGACATTTACATTAATTCTATTAGGCAGTCATATCAGTGCTGATTCACACTGCAATACAGTTTGGATTCATGCAACAAATGTACATTCAAAGGCAAAAACACTCACTTGCAGCTCTCCCGTCTCCCGCTGGGTTGCTCTCTCTTCAATATCACCACTAACTGAGGACCTAGCAAAGGTTGAGAAACTCGTTCGTCCCATTCCGTCTCTTGGACTTTCACTGTAGAAGCAATGCATCACAGAGGCATTAACGTTGTGCTTGAGACTAAATGTGACATGGAGACACCGCTGACCACTGAATGATCAGAGTATTGCAGCACCTGGTTGGTTTGCAGGGCAACTCTGGCAGTTAGTCAGTTCAGTTCTGCTCTGTGCCATATTGTCAACAACTCTGCATTCATTCTGAAATCTTTGTTCTGCGATGGACTTGGTTGCGCATAGGGGTGTCCCGACACAACTTTTTCACCTCCGATATCTTACCGATATTGCAGCCTTGAGTATTGGCCGATACCGATATCGGTCAGATACAATATGAGCAGGAATCATACATACTTTTATTACTTATGTTGTTGTATGGACTGTAAGAAAAGGCTTGATCAGGTGAGATTACTCAAACAGAGAACAGTAGTCAGCAATAGTAGGTATGAGAAAAACTGACCATTTGTTATTAACCAAAGGGTTCAATTTTTTTTTTACCTTAAACATAAGAATATAGTACAATTAAATAAAATAAATGAAAAATAAATTAGAAGACCTTGAAAAATAACCTCAAGAAATCCAGTAAAAACAAAAACATATTTATAAATTGCCAAAAATAATCACTGTGTTTAATTCAAATATAAGCATATTCCACAATTAAATTAAATACATCAAAAATAAATTAGGGTGGACTTCTTGTATCAGAGTGCTTATATCAGACCAATATCCGGTATCAATATCTTAGCAGGATGACCCCTAGTTGCATAAACCAACGAACTTTAACTGACAACAAAACAGTGGTATGATGTCACACTGGTAGGTTTTTCAGGAAGACCGGGGAATTGAGGCATTTTAGGCAGATGCTAGTGCTGCAAAGAGATAAAGAGGGAGAAGACTTGATGCTGCAGGCTTGTTTTGTTGTAGAGATGCTCTAGTGCTTGGATGACACATACTAAACACTGAAGTGTGCGAAAAATGAAAAAAAATCACAATGGGACTTCTTAAATACCCTAAACTTTGATCTTTATTCTGTAAATTATTAAGAAAAGTTTGTCTTAAAAGGGATGTCTTAAAAGTTTTTGTATATTAACTTGGAAAATATGGTCAAAACTGCACCTCTACAGCAGAAATCTGATGCCTTTTATTTTCTTGAAGTTTCCTTTCGAGATACTTTTTTGGCGTCACTAAACTATCATGTTCTTGCAGAGTTTCTCATAATTTTACCACAGGACCTCTCTTGAGAAAAAAAAAACAATTTGAAGCTTTATCACCACACTTTTGTTACATTTTTGAGTCAGCAGAGCTCCCCTGATGGATGGACTGGAGTCTGGCGTGCTGAGAACCGAGCCAGGTCTGGTCTGGGCTGATCCGTGTAACAGGTGGTCTGATGAAATGGAATCTAGCGTTAGATCAGGCGGAGAAATCAGAGAGCGATGTGACTCCCTCCCACTCTCCCCTGATGTGTGGTCTGCTCTGGTCCTCTCACTGTATTTACATTCTTCGTATGCTCGGTCTCCTCTGCCTTTTGGAAATCGTTAATTCTGATGGCATGTTGAGTGGACTCTGCCGGCATTCGGCTCCAGCACCCCGGGGATCAGGGAGTGTATGTGTGTTAAAGAAAGTGTCTGGCAGGTCAGTGTGACAGGCTGACCTTGTTTTCTCTCAGGCATCGTGGGAATGTGTAGTTTGGTTTCTGCAGCTGCCACTGTCCATCTCATTGTCTCTGCAGACAGCAATTCAAAGATCACCTGAACCCCTGACAGGCTCTACAGAGGGGCTCTCTGTACCCCTTTGTACTTCTCCAGTTTTATGGCCCATCGAATCACTTTCAGTCTACAAATGATCATCAGTTGTTTAAGGAGTCTCAGGAGACTAGACGTGATGTAAAATGACTCAGAAGTGGCAGACAGGCAGCACAGCCTGCTGGTTGATGCTATGTTTGGAATATTTTCATTTATTTTGAGGATGTTCCTCGACAGTACTTCGCAAATGCTATAAGTCCACTGCTTTAATGGTCAGAAAAATTGTGCACAACACAGGGTCACCACATCTATGGGTCAACTATGTGAATTTGATTTGTTAGATCTAGGTGCCTGATGTTGGCAGAGCTAGCAGAACCAGCCTTTAGTCCACATGCTTTAGCCTCTATAGTTGCTTTTTACTTTGGTCAAGTGGCCATATAAGACCTGATACAGCCCAGGGATGTGTGCACTTAGCCTGTTAAATGTTTAAATATGATAATTAAGTTGCTGGCACCAGATTTACAACAAAATTTAATAAAATTTCACTTTCTTTTTTTATTAATGCAAGCCTACAGCCCTGTAGGTTGTGTGTTGAAACCGGACTTTTTTTTCAACATGCTGTCAGTGGTGACATCTTGTGGATGGAGAGGAGAAATATGGTGAATTTGACAAAAAGTGCATTAGATTAGAAGATTAGAAGATCGCAGACTACACCTTTAAAGCTTTAGTATACATGTCACTGGTCCCAAAAATATGATGACTTTTCCACATCTTATTAATGAAGCCACAAGAGAGATCATTAGACATCTGTGGCTCCTCTTTGCTCTGTATTAAACCTTTAGAAAATCTAGCCATGGACGCCGACTTTTTGGCCAAATGGGGCACAGTACAGGGATCTTATTGGATCCTCTATGAATGTATATGTATGTGCTATATCTAAATAAGCTTTAGTCCTTTAGATCAGTGATTGTCAACTAGTGGGTCATCATAACCCAAAAGTGGATTGCAGACTCTTTTTTAGCAGGTCACGAGACTTTGTCTGGGCAAAAAGTGTTGGAAAAAAAGGCCTGTGCTTTTATTTTGAATTGGACTACCATCTATTCACACTCCTTATCAATAATTGGTGCTAATCATATGCTTATTACCACCTGTTTTACTAGCAAGGTGTTTGTGTGTATTTTCAATAAGCAGGTACTGAGCTTAAGCTCCACGTTTCTAAGATTTCTCGAAAGAGCTTCTCAGTAGCAGGACTTTTTATTCCATGCTTGTGTATAAACACTGTGCTTAGTCTTTGAAAAGTTTTTTATGTTGTGGCAGCCTCCGCTTATTTAGTGCTACTAATTGAATATTGTTAATACAGGGCTGTTCATTGTGTATCCGCTGATGCGGGGTTATCACGGCTACAGTTACATTTATGGTGATTAATCCTTGTGTCCCTCAGATGCTCTGTTTGGTTTAAATTAAAATGCAGCTCATCGAGAGTAAAAGGGAATATTTCCCTCTCTAACACTGCCAACATTACTGTGATATTCTGTTCTATCTCAGATTTCAAGTGCACAATGATTGTGATGGTGGGTCCCAAAGCCAGAGGAGTTGAGGACCACCGGTTTAGACTGTACAGGTGGTGCCTGAAGTAGCACAGTAACATTCCTAAAATAGCCTACCTATGGTGTTATATTCATTTTCCAAATTAAGACACAAGCAAACATGGCAGCTCCAAAAATACACTACCAATGCTATTTGTTTACTGTTGTTTACACCTGTGTTGAAAAGCAGAGGCAGTTAATCAGAGTTAAAGTAGCTTCAAGGGCAGCTGTGTGACAGTTTAGAGAGAGGCCGTGTGCATACAGTCTAAATGTCACACGACTCACTCAGCGGTGAGTTTCTCTATTATGTTCCTCTGTTCTCATGCATAGTCACATTTCTTGAAGTTTTTGTGGGAAATTATAAAAAGCAAACTTCTGGGTGAAGTCTTTTGGAAAATTCATTCAGCTCAGTTTACACGGAGTCTCCCAGACATGTATAGAAGTAAGTTTTCAGATGTCTTCAGCTTGCATAGTACAGGTATTGCTACATGTGTCTGAATATTGTATGGAAGTATGTTTAGCTTTATGACCAAAAGATTAATTACAGCATTATTGACTATTAGCCACCTATAGCTGTTCTTTAACAAACTCTGATTTCCAATCACTCTACTCTGAATTTAACATTAAAGTGCAGATGTATCAACCGGATTTAATGTCTATAATCAGGCTGAACCATCTTGCCAAAGCTCCAATCACTGCAGGATGTGACTGCTTGTACAGAGGTTAGCTTAGAGGCTAACAGCTTCAGGAGCAGTTTTATCTGATCTTTATATTTTCTTTCTAAAATGAAAGTTGAATAAAGACACAACAAACTTCTCTTCTCATGTTTTGGTAACTTTGTTCTACGAAGTGGCTTATGTCATGTCCTGTGCACCTTTGCACTAAAGCCTTCCCACCACATTTTTTCTGATTAGCTTGTAACAAATGTGATTGATGAAATATTCATCCAGTCACATGCTGGATATGCTTTGAAAGGTTCTGCCCTCCCCAAACACTTTAAATGGGCTCTTCCCCAGATGGAAAAATGTATCTAATTGATTGATTCATTTATGCGCAAAACACAAACACAACATCCAAACAGATGGCATATTATTACTGTTACATCCTACAGGTTTGTGGACAGCTTTGAGAGCCAGTGGAGGTCTGGGCTTCAGTAGCAAACTAGTTATAGATTTTTAACCCCCCAGATAGAATGGCACTAATTTATAAAAAAATAAAAAACACAAACACAGAGGAAGGAGGTTTCTGCCCTGCAGGAACAAGAACTGCATTCTGATGAACCACATGTGGTTTACTAATTTTTATTCATTATATCTTGATAAATTAACATCTAAAAGTTGTTTAATTCCAATGGAGTCCAGTTTCTGGCTGCTTTCCCCTGTGTGCTGCTGTTGGCACATCCTCTGTAATTACAGAGAATAACTGCGCAGCCTGAATAGCGGGAACAGAGCCATCCAGTCCACCAAAGGTCCAAGCACAAGAGGAGAACCAGAAATGTGTCCTCTTGATGTACCCTTAATAAGGTCACTGGAGTCCTCATTAATAATGGAGTCAGACTAACATCTAATACAAGAAAAACAGGATAACAAGAGCCATGCATATTTATAAAGAGAGATAAATACAGTTTGGACAAAGAGCACAGCATCATGGGATACTATGGAAGCTCCCTAACAAGGTCCAGTGTCAAATAAGTTGGGACTTTGTGAATTTATAGGATTGATCCTTAAATTTAAATTGAAGCCACGGAATTGTAATTATTCAAATAAAGTGGCTGCTCATATCGTATTTGTCCCACATTCTTTCATGAGAGTGGCTCATTCACGGACTTGTAAACTGCTGCATGTGGAGTTCATAAAGAAATGTGTGTGCTATGCCAGGAGCTGTGCAGGGAAACCGTGAGTTAGTGAGAGTCCTGTCTCTTTTGTCAAGGGCCGGATAAAGGCAGAGAGGACAGAGCAATGTGTGTAGAAATGCCCCGTGGCGTCACAGGACTGATGTGATTGATGAACATGTGACGGGGCCTTTAGTATACATGTTTTCAAGAGTCCCTCGTAACATTCCTTCGCACCATTAAGCAGAGCCGAGTTGACCCAAACTAAGTGGGGCTACTGTTCTGCTAATGGATCTGTGAAGGGGGGACGGGACTCAGGCTATGACTGCACATCCCTCAAATATGTCTAAGAGGACTATCAGTCATCCAGGAGGATCATTGAGGAGGATCTGCAGTTCAGCTGCCAGATTTATGATAAACATGCATCAGTGAGAGCAATCATGTTTGTGAGAGCCCCCAATTTAAGTAATAAAATCAGAGTTGGTTTTAAATTTACAGAAAAAAGAATTTAATACTTTATTGATAGTGTAATCTTCCAATTACTGACAGACTTGGGCTGAAAGACTTATGGTTTTTGGATCTAAATTGCAATTTCAGACTACGCAAACATGGTTGCGAAAGCTGCAATTTTTTTTGCAGTGCTCCTGACTGACCCAGGAGCTGTTTGTCAACTATTTTACAAATTTGCAAGCAATTTGCATTTAAGAATGGATTGCAAATGAATAGTTTATTCACGACTGCAGATAGGTTCTTACTGTTCATTTTAAAGAGTTTTTCAAAAGAGTCGACTCATTCACGATTGTCACATCTTCACCAAAGTGCTGGTCAGCAACGCAAAGCCTCTGTTAACTGTATGCTGCCTATCTTGGCCAGGATGCATTTGACAAAAAGAGTTTTAATCTTAATGGGCTCTAATTTCGTAGACCAGATGCAATCGCAGGCGCACCTGTCCTGCGCCGGCCTTCGCCGCATGAACAGGGTGTGACCAGCGCACTTTGCAAGTTTCCTGCAGTGCCAAGAGAGGCGCACTCAAGGCGCAGAGAGGCGCATCCAGGCCTCCGTCCCTGCCCCTCCACGCAAGTGCCAGAGGGGGAGGAGAAAAGGCGTGGGTGGGCTTTACACAGCCGAGTGCTGTCTTCACCAATCAAATGACCGCCTCTCCTTGCCTTTAAATGTGCTGCTGCCGAGGCGCAGCATCTGATTGGTCTGAATGATCCCCGCCACCGCGGAAACAGTGTGCTGAAAAGATCAGGTAGGGGAGACAGTCAGTGCTGCTGTCCCTTCAGCAACTGGGAGAACGGACTGGCCATCGGGGCGCGGACTGGCCATTTGTATGGCCATCGAGACTGGCCATGCAGCATCATAAACACCTTTGCAACCAATTTATCTTGTAATGAAAAATGAAATATCAAAGTTTTAATAGTTAATCATAGATAACTGAATATGTTTTGTGCTTTAAATGACCAAATCAGTCGGTGTTTAATTGGTCATTCGGGGCTGACTCACTTGTTTTTACTAAAAGGAGAGCCTCCTCCTGAATGTGTAGGTTGTCAGTGTCTTTTGAAATTAAAACAGATGATTTTAGATTGTACAGATCTGTTCCACCAGGTCTTTTTAACAGTCAAAGCAGAAGTAATTTTGGAGTTTTTGAAAGTGGCCAGACTTTTATATACATTAATAAGCTGTTTTTTCTGGATCTAAGAATGTCTGTCTAATGTGCTTTCACCATGAAGATGGAATTAGTTGCCGACATGGCGTTAAATTTCTATTCATCCATCCATCAAGAGCCTCTTTTAAAAGAATGATAAATACTGATTTTTAAAAGGCGACACTCTTAGGTTTTTTGTTATTTGTGACAATGTCGTCAAGCATGCAGGGAGAACACAAGTAGAAGGTCGAGGAGTTTTCGACTGTCTGCGTTTTGATCACTCACTCTGACTATTTCTCCTCTCAGCACGTTGAGTGAAAGTCGTTATCTTCAGCTTGATAACATTTCCTCCTCCTGAGAGATAGAATAAGTGTGCCATTGAGGGATTCGCGTGATAAATGTCAGAGGCCACGGCAACTGTCTGAGCAGAAAACAGCCACTTCATCACGCGCATCAGTCTGCTTCTTTGACTCCTTTTCTCTGTGCTCTCTGTCTTTCTCCACTTTAATCTGTTTTCTCACGGTGACGTTTCTTCACTCGTCTCAGACCTTTAGCGTGCGTACAAAGGACAGCCTGACTGAGGCTCTGGTTTTCCCATGCTCCCTCTCTCTCTGCCTCTGTCCTGAAGCAGTGCAGCTATTTCTGGTTTCAGACGGGTCATTGCTCTGTGATTCTGCTGTATCATGTAAGCAAACAAGGCTTGATAGGACAATGTTATTCTTAGATGTGACAGGGCTGGAAACACGTCCCCGAGCTGTCACTTCACGTCACTGGCTGGCTTTGACATGTCCAAATGATAAGCTCTGGAGTGCATGCTGTGTTTGCAATGAACAGGTTTTTGTCTGATAAAGTAAATGCTCTTTAATAATTAAGATGATTATGACTCCTCTTCATCGTGCCATTGTTTTAAACTGCAGCTTAAAACTGTTTTTCAGCACTGATAATGGAAGTTTTAAAATCTTTTGCAGCTTCAACCAAGATTTTATTATATTAAATGATCTAATTTTTCACTCGTAGCAAATAAAAATATATTGCAGCCATTGGGGATGGGATGAAATACCGTTTGGCAATATATCATGATACAGTACATGACGAAATGCATCGAGTTTGAAAAAAATGGATCGTGAAATAAAGACATCATGTCCGGTAATAGCGCATGTGACCAGAAGTGACAACAACAAACATTAGCACCAACTACCTTGCCTCCAAAAAGCCGAACGATGGAGTCGAATGAGGTCGAAATTGAGGACGCTCCGCCTGGATGCAAGTCATCTGTCTGGCAGTATTTTGGCTTTTTCATTAGAAAAGACGAAGAGGGCGGAAACGAGCCTACCGCTTGTTAGCATACACTCTCTCTAACCTCTCTAGGGTTAGAGAGAGTGCTATTGTTTGTGTTTGGCCTGTTAGGCCTTGTGTTTTCCTGTGTACAACCCAAACAAAAACAAATAAGTTGTAACTACACAGTAATGTTTTTTCTTTTTGACATTTTTGATATTGTATCGTGACGTATCGTATCGTGACCCGTGCATATTGAGGTGCAGCGTATTGTGAGTTTAAGTGTATCGTCCCATCCCTAGTAGCCATAATATTAAAACCTGTTTCAACATTACAGCAAAAAATAACTATTGCTGCATATGATTTTTGCTGATATGATGGTAAATCTGTGTCCTCAGAACTATCTAAATAAAATGTATCTGTGTAATTAGAATTAATTTACATCTTCTCCAGGTTCTTATACTATTATTTTAACGTTAAAGTCCTATGTACTTAAATTCAGTTAAATCATTCAGCAGCTGAAGTGCATGGGACCACCGTGAACTCCTCCAAGCACAGATGTTGTGACACCTTGTATTTTTTCCTAAAGTTGTGAATAAACAATAATTTTCTTAAAGCAAATTTGATTTAAAAAACCTGTCTGTCTGCCTTCAGTGATTAGTTACCTCAGAAAAGGAGGTTGTGTTTTTTCCAGCATTTGTTTGTTTGCTTGTTTGACTGACTTATTGTAAATAAGATACCTCAAAAGATTCAACAGGTTTGGATATAATTCCAAATGTTGATCTTGGAAAACGGGATAACAGGATTTAGTGCTGATCTGAATCCAGATGTAGGGTTTTTTCAAAGATTTGTTAACATTGCAACACAGGGAGTTTTTCCACAGATGCTCTGATAACTTGGCCAACAATGTCAGGAATATCCTGGCTGAGGTGTGTGCTCTCTGAGCACTTGTAGTTAATTATGGCAGCAGATGCTGTGGCTGATGGGAAGGTCATGGAGAAAGTAGGTGTGTCGTATCCAAACCCCGTCCCAGCCTTGGCTGTGACATTCTAGAAATTCCACACTTGATACTCAGGATGCAGTTACTATTAACCTAAAGAGATTTCATTATCTCAGAATGTGGTATGAAAAGAAATAAGTCATTCTGATTTCATATCTTTTGTATTTTCTGATACAATATTTGCCTCTACAATGATAGGCAGACTGAGGCTAAGAGCACTGAGGTTTTAAAAACTTAAAGACAGATCTTCAGTCATGATTCAAGCTAAAAGCTGCAGTCAAGAATAACACTTCATCAATGTTGCATAAAAACTTTGGCCATGCTTCAATGTAGAAGTAACTTGAAGTATTTGCGGCATTCATTCAGTCTGCTGTGGTTTGCCTCAAATATTTAATAGATATTATTACCAAGGACTTCTAGTTTTGTTGCTGTGGAATGCAAAATCAAATAATGTTTGATTTTACTGAAATATATCTTAGCATGAAAATCTCAGTGTCATCTCTCTCTCTCTCTCTCTCTCTCTCTCTCTCTCTCTCTCTCTGTATATATATATATATATATATATATATATATATATATATATGTATGTATATATATATGTATATATATATATATATATATATATATATATATATATATATATATATATATATATACACATATATATTAATGCATTCCATATGTATATTTCTTTCTGTTTTAAACAAGAAGAAGGCACTAAATTGGCTTGGAAAGTCAATTTGACACCCCTTACACAATTAAGGATGTACAACTTTGGGCATCAACAGGGCCATATTAAAATTATCCTCATTGCCTGAGGGTCTCATTTTTGCAGTTTGAGGTGTGCCAAAGGGAAATATATTTACACAGCAATCAGATGAAGTTTTTTTTTTCAACATTTACTTGTATTAAAAATTAATAAAATTGGTTATACATAATTTATTGAGCTAAACACAAACCAAGCTAATTTTAGCAGCACGTTTGATCTGTTAACAAATCATTTAATGATTAGTAAATTATATTTTTCTTACGTTTTTTGTTTCTCTTTTTGGAATGCAGAAGAGAGTTCTGTAGAACAAAACACAGAAAACTTATTTACTTCTCTTGGAAATATTGCTTTTTTATATGCTGTCATGGCTGATTATGTTTGGTGTTCTTCATTAATGTACAGTTTTACATACATGTTTTTAACTGGCTGGTGAGGGCCTCATGTGGCCCCTGGGCCACCTGTTGGACACCCCTGCCCTAAAAGAATTAAATTGGCTTTTCTTATTTCAATAAATGTAAATACCTTATACACACACTCCCACACGTCTGCTCTCATCTCTAACATGATATTCATCGTCTTTCATGTTTGCGATCGCTGTGGTGTCATCGTCTCTGTGGGAGGCATGGCAGTGATAATGAGAGTCTAAGCGGGGGGGAATCCCAAGTATGTAAATATTAATGCAGAACCGTCAATCCTAGCCTCAGGGAGCAGGTTATAAAAAGATCCGGTAATGCAAACAAACTGCTCAGCATGCTTCCTCTAACGAAGAGCAGAAGGTTGTGCTTTAGGAGGTAGGATTAGTGGGAAACTGGTGAATGAAGCTGCAGAGAGGGAAGTGTGTCATGAGACGCTCTGGGAGCGTGTCGTGATGTGTTTAGTGCCAGAGTCTCAAGTTCAGGTCAGTGGTCAGATCAGACTTAGAAATGTGTACGAGTGTGTGTCCAGATCGCGTTGCACTCTGCTTCCTCCAAACTTACAACAAGGAGACGGACGGGCTGAGCAATCTGAGGTTGTGTCTGCCCACCTTCGACCTCAGTGATCATCCTGACAGACTCTGTGGCCGCTTTGATCTGATGTCTTCTCCCAGATTTTATAAAGTGCTGTCTCTTTTCACTGCAGGCGGCAGAGCAGAGAAAATCACTGTCAGATTGTCCACTCATACGGGAGGTATTCTGACAGCTCGTGTCCTGGCTGACCTCAGCTTCAGTGTGGATCCTCTGCTCTTTTTAAACACCATCAGGACAGCTTTTTAAAACACAAACAGTAGAAACAAATCAGATTATTTTATTTCTGTCCAGGGCAAAAATCAATCCTTATTCCCTGTGTGGACTGCAGTGAAATTTGGTTGATGTTTTTGCTCTGCAGGAGATGAATCATCAGGAAAACCTTTATTATTTTATGTATTTCACACTGAACTGCAACCAACTCAAACCAGAATGAGTAAAAGCTAGAGAACGCAGTGAGGAATTGCTCTAATGACCTAAAACCAAAACCACAATCACATTAATCCAAAACCAAACCCTCATGGAGCCCCGCCAGTCCACTTTTACTGTCTAACCAAACCACAGACCAGGTCTTTATTGTCTCTCTCGTTAGTGAAACAGTCTTGTGTTTCCTGGTCAAACAAACAAATGAAGCGAGAGACACTATATTTCTAAATTTTGCTTTCCTAAATTATAACATGTATGTGCAAATACATGCTGTGGACAACACTGGAGAATTCATCTGCAACCACTGCAAATAAAAAAGTAAATAAACATCTTCAGCAAGCAATGGTAACACTTTATGTTAACTATTTAGGAAGTGGAAAATAATAGTCTAGCCACAATTGCATAAATAGCAGATAAAGATATTTTCTTATCATAACATGATGATAATATGTAGTAACTTATGATACAAAAAATATAGAAGCAACACGATAGTTTTTTTGTCATTTAACGTGCATGGCTATTGTTTAATATTTATATCTAGAGATGCAAATTTGTTGTGGTAATTGCAACTTTTCAACTACTATGATTTTGCCCTGAATTTCCCATCTATCAGTGTATTTTTTTGTACAAGCTGAAATTTGATCAGGTTTGGAAATGTCTTCAAAGGGCTTCAGACTCTTTTAAGCAAGAATTTTTCATTTTAATCATATAAATTATTCTAAGTGGCTAAAACAAACCTCACTGCTTATGAAAGATTAGCTATTAGTCTTTCGAATATTGGCTTATCTTAAAAGGAAAACCTGCGTGAATCAGAGAAACTGCTCATTCATCGAAGTTAAAATACTATCACATTAATTGACCTCCACCCTACAGTTCTGAGTAATCAGGTCAGTTTTGTTAACACTGTGTCACAGAAATATGGGGAGAGAACATCATTTAATGAAGACAAACAACTCAACGTGACCTAAAGTAAAAAACAAATTAGGACCCATCTGAATCATCGCTGATGCAGCCCTTTGATTTTAAAAGTCACATAATAAGTTAAATGGAGACCTTTGTGAAGTCATGAGGCTCGAGTTGATTGTTCTTAGATACTCAGACACAAAAGGGAAAAGTCAAGAGGACGTCAACGAGATAACACAAAGAGAAAATGGACTAAAAGAGGGAATTTTTAAAATATTTCTGTTTTATGGGGCTTTTTCTGAGTCCAGAGTGGTGATCTGGTTTGATTGTGAGACATGTGATGAAGGTGGACGTCCTCTCGTCTCCCTCGCAGACGACCATCTGCGGTGTGGGCCGACTGCCAGAGCAGGCAGAGCGGGAGGTCGACTGTCAGCCAAACCTTCATGGTCAGAAAGTCATAACAGATTTTAGCCTTTGAACAAACACATGTCATGTCTCATCTGTCTACCGTATTTGTCAGACAGATCACTGAAGCTGTCTGTTCAAAACATACAGGCAGAGGGTTTAAGTGGAACCACCGCCTGGCTGTGATGCGCCTCTGTGAGGTTTAGACAGGCAGGACTATGGAAGCACAGCAGTGGGTCCAAGAGGGGGAAACGGTCCAGGTGGTTACTGAGCAGGGCTGGGACGATGCACTTTTCTCCCAATTTGATTTAATCTGATTTCTTTAGGGGTCAATTTGATTGAAATTGCCATTCTACGATATTACCGATTTTGCAATCTTTAGTTAGCTTTTTTAACACCAGCAAAAAAGATGAACAATGATGATGCCTACAGACTATATCAGGGAATATACGTGCATCAAACGTGAGTAGGGATGGGAATCGAAAACCAATTCCAGTTGAGAATCGTTAACAGCTCCATCAAAGAATCGATATCATTAATCTTTTTGCTTATCAATTCCCTTATCAATTCCTTCCAGTGACAGGGTTCAGAAGCATCAGAAATGTAGCTTAATTCTCAAATTACCTACTACACAACCTTAAGTGAGTGGAAACACCAGCAACTTGCAGAAGCAGATATCTATGCTGTGACTTGTTTGACATTGTTGGCACTGAAAATCAGACCAACATTTGCCCACATGCAAAATCTGCAGGAATCGATAAGGGAATCGTTAAAGAATTGGATCGATAAGCAGGATCGTTAACAGCATCGGCATCGATAAAATCTTATCAATTCCCATCCCTAAACGTGAGTCTGTTTTTAGGATTTATTCAGCAATATGTTTTAACCAGCTGTTTAAACTCTCTCTTAAAAAGCCTGGATTGCATTTAAAATTGGCTTATTAACACAGACTAAAATGAAGCATTTAAATTTGGAAAAAAAATGATTTTTGAACCAAAAAATCGATTTAAAAATCGTCAAACAAAATAATCCTGATACTTATGTGAATCGATTTTTTTCTCATCCCTAGGTTGTCTGATTGGAAGAAATGCTGTGTATTTAATGTTGTAGTAATGTATCTGGAAATAAAATTTGAATTGAGTTTGTTAAAGAGGTCACATTTGGCCTAAAAGGAATATTTTAGGTCAGGTGTGTCCATACTATGGCCCAGGGACCAAATGTGGCCATTTTAAAGTGGCCCCTGAAACAGTTGATGAATAAACCATCAATCATGCACATTTTCTGCCTTATTAACTTTGTCACAAGCTTTCGGACTTTGGAATTTTTTCAGAGTTTTCTCTCGTGCCCCTGATACGATCAGGCGGTCCCAGAGAAGGGAACTGGAGGCTACTCGACAGGGCCCATGCCCCGGTGCCGACAAAACTTGGATCGAGGTCTAACTTTCAATAAATCGCAGCGAGGGAGCTGCTCTGCTAAACACGAAACCCTGACCCAGAATCAGGTCGTCTGCTTGTCATTTAGCACCAGGTTTTCCACAAACATGCGGTGCGAGATAGGAGCAGCCATTTACAGTATATTGCAGTTTTCATCTCCAAGCACCAACAGTCTTGCAGTTTGCTCTTGTTTTGTGTCTGACAATGAAGATGAGCTTTAAGTGTCTCCCATCTCTGCTGCTCAGAAGGTCATTTTTGTCCTTACTAGATGTGGATCCAGTCATAGCCCCGGGGTTGCAAGGGCCCCTTGACAAGTGATAACTTACTCCTAAACCCCAAAACTGTGGCTTAAATACACTAATAATGAGGCACAACAAGTGGCTCAGTCATCTGTATATTCCTCTTTATGTGCCCCTACATATCAAAAGTTTGGACACCCCTGGTTTAGGTTTTTTGAAGTTTGGTTGCTGATGCCTGTGGTTCTTGTTAATGTGATTGCCACTAAAGTAAGTGTCCAGATTCGTCCCTGAGGGTAGATAGCAGGGTACAAATGCTAGACGATATGTTTTGGTGACTCCAAAGTGGTCGAGTATGTACATGATTGTCTGTCTCTCTATGTGGTTTAGTGATTTGCTAGTGACCAGTCCAGGGTGTACTCTGCCTCTTGCCCAAGCCCGGAAAGGCTCCAGCCCCGTGACCCCAAAAGGGATAAGCACTGTGGATAATGGATGGTTGTATAGGATACTTGTGTGGCCAAACGATCGATGATATCTTGCACCCTGATCAAAAATGTCCAGGCTTCTGAACGGACAACCTGAGACTCTAGAGCCCCTGACCCGACACTGAAAAAAAGCTCAATGGTTTCGGATCCTCAGAGGATGGTGATTTAATGTTTACTGATGATCTTATTTATAAAGTGAAAGAGAGAATGATAAGATTTTATAGCTTTGGATGAGCAGCCACAGAAGCTGCGAGTCTGGCAGGAAGTGTTTTCGTCTCCCTCCACAGATGCACACAGTCTGATTGTGTTTCCTGACAAAGGCTCAGACTTCACTGCAGACAAAACAATGTCTTTGATACGACTTCCCCCGGAGATTATCTTATCCTCTGTGCCTCGGCTCTCCTTTATGGCGATCCTGTTGTGGGGGATTATTTTGTCTTATCTGTAAGAGCGCCTCATCTGCAGTCTTTGGATCCAGAAGCCCTCTCTGTGGAGTAAGCTGTGGAGAGCAGCTGAAGCGTAATGTTTGTTTTGTTAAGAGGTCACCTGCAGAATCTTTGAAGCACGAGTATCAGACCCTCTGACACACTCATGAAGACGTCTGTGTGTTGGTTTGTGACGGACCCACACTCAGCCTCATGAATAAAAGCATGCTCTCCTTTCAGCTACAGAGTTTCTCTGGTGTGTTTGCTGTATAGGATAACGAGTGCTTTCTAAAGGTTTTTATTTCTGTGATTGAATCTTTTTTATCAGTGCACCAAGGTTACCATCTGTCAGAAAAGCACTGATATATTCTCTCTGTCAACTTGAACAAGTTCCTTTTCAACTTTTTAAACTTTCAACAAAACTTAAACTCTGTTTCTGAACCTGTATGTCAAATATACTCCTCAAAAAAGTGAATGTTATATTGTTGGAAAGCCTAATTAAGGATTGTACATTAGTGGAATGAGCAACACAGCTAAGCATGTGAGTAGCAAGCTTCAGTGCAACATTCACACTGTGTAACTTTTACAAACATGACCGAAAATTAGATCACATCATCAAACATTAAAGCCATTACTCTAAGGCAAGGATGAAACTTAAAAGTAAGAATTGTTTCCAAATGTATTTATTAACAAGAAACATGCCTGTACACTCTTCAAAGTCCTTGACTCATGACAGTTATCACAACTGAAGAACTAAAAGAGTCATCTTTTACTGTATTAACGTAAAAAAAATGTAGTGTAACAAAATCCTTAATTGTGATAAGTTAAAAAAGTAAATAAAATGCAAAAGCATCTAAAATAACCCCAGGGTTACATAAGTAATTATAAGAAAAAGTAAATTCAGCAATTCCAGTAAGGGAAAAAGCCTGCTATGCCAAACCAGCATGTCAACCTCTGATGGTATTGGACATGAGCACTGACATGTGACAACTTTAACACTAGCAAATAGTTGACGCAACAGATCCTGGATCGGTCAGTGCCAGAGTGCTGCAAAAAATGGCAGTTTTGGCCATCATATGGTAATATTTTCTGTGACCAGGATTTCAATGAGAAAACAAAGCGATTAAAAGCAATTAGATTGGGAATAAGAAACCAATAAGAACTGGAACTGATAAACAAAAAGTGAACTGGAACAGGTATCGTTAAAAACTTTTAAGGTACACAATCCTATTGAAAAGGAAATCATCAAGCAAAAAGGCCAATACTATTGAGTCTTTTAAGAATTTTTTTTATCGATTCTCAACTTAAATTGTTTTTCGATTCCCTTTCCAAAACTTCACTTAAGCTCTGATTGTATTTCAAGTGTATTATAGTGTTGAGCATCACAGAAAAAGGTGTATTAGTGCCCATGCTGTGGGTATTTTTCACATCCTTGAAGGCACCGTTAATACTGAAAGGCACATACAGGTTTTGGAGCATCATGCTGCAATCCAAGTGATGCCTTTTTGAGGGATGGCCCTGCTTATTACAGCTTGACGATGTCAAGGTACTTTCTGATACTTTCTGATACTTTCTGATACTTTCTCTCACCCCCTTGGTTCCCACCCCCTACTATCAAGACCCCACATCTCAGGTGTCCTCTGACCTGCTGTGGGGGGGTGGGGGTGGCTGGGTGCTGGGTGCTTGGGGCCGGGTGGACAGGCGGGCGGGGAGGGTGGGTGCTGTCTGCGGGGGGCTGCCGCCCTGGGTCCTGGGTGCTGTCCTTGGTGTCGGTGGGGAGGCGGGTCTGTGCCCCCTTGGGTCCTGGGGCTGTCCCTGGGCCTGGTAGTTTGGGGACCGTGTGGAGGGTCTCGGGCGCCCGTGGCCGCGTTTTCCCAGGGCTTGGGCAACGACTTGGGTATTCTGTGACCACCTCACATGCATGGGTATACAGATACTCAAGCTCCTGTCGAGACTAACTAGGAGACATGATAGATCCCGTCAGAACATGCTGAGTCGGGTACTCTTACACATCTTCTCACATCCTGTGATGCATGCCACTCCATCTCTTATCCATGTAGGCCCACACTCCCCCTACTATCAAGACCCCACATCTCAGGTATCCCTGGTTTCTTGCAGCCTTTACTTCCTGTATGGACTAAAGTCAGCACAGCACTTGAACTGCTATCTCAAATTATTTACACAACCAGTTTGTCCTCCTCCCTGTTGTCCTGTCTTGTCTTGTCCTGTCTGTCACTGTTTCCCCTTTTTTCACACTATGGTGTGGCACGACCCTTCCCTTCAGCTCACATAAGGGGTTAAATAAAGTTTGATTTGATGGAGTAGCCCACAGGGAGGGCTGGTGGTGGTCACTTGTAGCAGTGAATCATATTCACATATCTCTGACTGCTGGAAAAAAAATGCATCGGTCTTTCCAATGCTGCCATCGGACACAGTGCTCAGCTGAAAAGATAATGCAGACAAGGAGAAGAAAAACGAAAAGATACTTTCTGCTAGTGTGCAGGTACTAGACTAACGTGCCTGCAGTCCAGACCTGACCCCCATTGAAAAGGCGCATTATGAAGTGCAATTTATGACAACGGAAACGCTGTTGATCAGCTGAAGTTGTACATGAAGTAGAAATGGCAAAGAATTTCACCTACAGAGCTTCAACATTTGGTGTCCTTAGTTTATGAATGCTTATAGATTATTGTTAAAAGGAAAGGTGATATATTAATGCGGTATACACTCCCCTGTCCCAGCTTTGTTGGAGTTACAGATTCAAAATTAGGGAATATTTGCAAAAAAAACAACAAAGATTATCAGTTTCAACTAGAGGTGGGCGATATGGCAAAAATATCATATCACGATTCTTTAAAGATAAAATCCCAATCACGATTTTATCACAATTCTTTTTTACGTTGATTTTTCTAGTGTAATTTGTATATTTGACCATTTTCCCCTATGTTTAACAAATAACACATGTAAAACCCTAAAAGAAAAAAAAGACAATTTAAGGCAAATAAACTTTTGTTTTAATTTAAATAGTACAGTTTTTATAAAAATGTGCAATAAATGTAAACATAATAGGAAATGAACAACAATGAAGTGCACTTCTGTAACATAAAAACTAAACAGACCAGATAACTTATTGAAAAGGGTCAAATTTAAATGCAAACTTAAGTAACTGGTTATCTCTTAAAGTGCAACAATTTAGAACAAATGTTATCTAACTGCAATGTCTATAATCTGAGTGAATAATCCAGCTGCTTTAGAACAGATTTTTGTTCAGACGTCTTCAAGCTTTTATCTCCTTTTCTCTTTCCGCCATGGCTTCACGCTACAAAATCAAGCAGAAGATCCCACCATGCACTGCGCGTAATGTGCTACGATTGGTTAGTCGGGTGTGCGTCAAAGTCTCTACGCCCACACAGACCATTTGACGATCTTTCTGCTTTATGAGATCATCCCCACGTTATAATCCTTAATGATTTAATATCGTCATATCGCACACCACTAGTTTGAACATTAAATATCTTGTCCTTATTGTCCAAATCATTGTATTGTGTTTTTAATCATGTTTTACATAAAGTCCCTACATTATTGGAAGTAGAGTTTGTATAAGCAGCACATCGGAGTCATAGGTTTACTTCAAAGGCTGTCATAGTATCCTCCCCCTCTCCTGAGGGTCAGGGTCAGCAGCAGGTAGTTACAAAAGTGGGCACAGCATGTTTCAGCTTCTCTGAGAAATCACACTCAGCAGGTGAAGTTTTTTTTTCTTCCGAGGGTCAAACACACGCCTAAGGGGGAGGATAATGTTTGCAGAGGAGGGGTGTCATAAAACAGGAGAGGCCCAACGTGCTGCTGCGAGAGGGGCTTGTTTTATGTTTTCTTACACACTGATTTAGGACAGTAATCCAATGTGCTCCGACTCCAATACCTGCTCTCTTAACTTCAGAGAGGATCGATGTGAGGTCTCTGAGTGCCAGCCTCTCTGATTGATGCACTACGGAGATAAATACTGATCAAATTACTAATGAGATTTGATTGAGATTCCCTCGAGCTCACAGACTGAAGCTGCCAGACAGAATGAGGAAAAATCCCTTTCAGAGTTTGAATTTTCAGCCTCTCCCTCGTAGGTGAGTCCTCAGGTGGGGGATGGGCTACTTTGAGTGAGTCAGCGTTGTCCTCCCCTCACTAATGGCCAGGAAATGTCTATGTTGGACAGACTAATTGAATTTCTTTAACAGGAAAGCATCCTGCAGGTCCATTAGGCGCTGGTAAACAGCAACACACAGCAGAAGGGGAGTCAGGTGGGAGAGGAGCAGGGGGTTGCAGGAAAGACGTTGGAGGCATATTTATTATTAAAGCAGCTGAGGTACAGTCAGAGGTTTAGTTTGGAGGCAGTTTTGTTTGTTAGGAGGTAGATGTTTGTTTTCTGAGCTGATGCTGGTAAAGTGGATCGGAGGCTTGCTTTGGATTTCTGCTCTCAAAATGTTCTCAGTGGTCGCCCTGATGTTTGTGTTATTTTAAGAGATGAGCATGCTCTTGATCAAGTTTATCTTCATTTTCCCTCCTTATAAAAAGAGTTATAATTCCTTTGGGTGTTTTTTTTAGATAGTCTGTTTTTAGGGTTATTTAAAGGTCCCATCTCCAGAAAAATCCACTTTCTTCACTTTAATGTTGTTAAAGGAGTTTGAGGAGCTAAAGAATATGATGTCTTTTAGTAAACTCTCAGTTCAGGAAAATGCTCTGTGCCTCTTTAAAGAAATACCCTTAAAGACGCTCCATCTTTTACTTCCTGGGGTTTATGATGTAATAGCTATACAGTCCCCACCTACATGTGTGTTTCCTGCTCGTCACCAGAAGACACCACAACTGTTTTGATAGTCTGCCCCCTCCTCTCCCTCCTATACTGTAAATATACAGTATACAGTATATATATTAGCCTTAACATAAGCCCCAGTGACAAACGTCAGCTCTGCATCTGTGCAGAAATATGGAAGCCGTGACTCTACATTGCCGTAGATGGTTCCACCAACTCCACTTAAGTAAAAGATTTTAAGGCGAAAACAAGATGCAAAAAGTCATAAAATATTATTTTATAGGTCATCCAGAGTTCACCCAGCCCCCTGTTTGTACCAAATAGACCCGATATGGAACCATTTATATGTGTTTCGTTTGTGCCTCCACAAGCACTAGACGAACCTTGTGTGCATCCAACACTAATGCAAATGGAACACCAGCATGAGAGCATTTCTGGTGGTGATGTCACCACAAGAAATTAAAGTGTGTAATATTTATAAAACCGTAGCAGCACAAACAAAAGTTTTTACGGCATGAACCAGCACAAACGAAGCCCAAACGAATAGTACTATTTAAGGTCCATTTGGAGCAAATGGGGAGCAGGCTTCACGCGAGTGCTGCAACATTGTGTAGGGGGATTACGTGCTAAATTCATAACATTTACACAACATGCTTTTCGACTACCAAGCTGCTTAGGTTCGGCATGTCTTTGGCAGCAGCGCCAACCAGTTGGCTTTACAAGAGGAACAAACTCCACCAAATTGGATGAATGGGTGATTTTTGCTCATGAAGGAAATATGACCCCCATTTACGTTGGACATAAAACTTGTGTGAACAGGAGTTAACACAGGAAAAACTCTTGTAGATGGAGGGTCAACAACTCTGACTTAAACATTATGGAAACCCCAATCTATTATTGGGGATGCAAGCTGAGCTAGAATAACACAATAAGACCGAAGTACTTTGCTATGATGTGCAGCATAATGGAATCAAATGATAGTTTGGTAATGTCTACAGCTTGATGGTTAAGGACCTCCTCTGTCTTCAGTTTTTAGAAAAGCCGATCAGTGAGCCAGAAGACCTCAGTAAACTTTGAAGCCTCTGCTCAGACAATGTTGGGGAAAAGTGTCACATTAAAACATAGCATGTCCTAATTCAATGTGACAGGCCAGAAAAGAAACATGATTTATTTTTCCTCTTATGGTGAAGAAAGATGGTACTGTGAAGAAACGAAGCTGTTCAACAACAGCCAAGTGAATGGGGTCATTTTATTGGATAAGACCATGAAAGGAAAAGTTTCTGACTACAGTTTTCTTTTTTCCTCCAAATTAGAGTTTAAATTTAAAAAAGAAAAAAGTCTGATGATGCTCAATTTTTTATTGTATGGTTATAATATAATTTGACAAATGGTTCCAGTGGCTCACTGTTTTGTTGCGTCTGTTCTGCTCCTCTGGATTATCATGAATGCTGTGGATGAAGGTCAGTGCAGGGCACTGTTGAGCTTCATTTGCATTTTTCTGAGCAGCACTTAATGTAAACTCACACATTTGCCTCCATCACGTCATTCTGCATGATACATAACACCACTAACAATTCAAAACCACTTCCTGTCATGGCTCGGTCTAACCCAGCAGACTTCTTACCTCCTGCAGTTGGAGTCATTGTTAGCATCTCACTGCAGTGGAGGCAGGATTTGGGGTCCCCCCTTTAGATTTAAAGGAGGATGTCCTACAGTGAGACCCCTGTAAAAGGGAAAACCAGTCGCTCCTCAGACACAGATGATGAAGAACAGTGGAGCTTCTATTCAGCCTGTAAATCGAGCCTTTCTTCCTGTGAGAGGGTGACATGGAGGAATGCAGCACATTAATGTGGACATGGGTGGGCTTCTCATTCCTGTCATAGCATCCCTCTCTTCCCCTGACCCACCATGACTCTCTTCTCTTTTTGGTTTGTGTCAACAGGGTGTGGAAGCAGAGCTGTCTTTGCTCTGCAGCTTTCAGGTTGTTACGATGATAATCAGAAAGAGGTCATCTCTGTCAGTGTTAATTTTGGCAGTGCTTTTTTCATTTAGTTTTAGTTATAGTCTTTTGTGTAAACTATCTTTTAATTTTAGTCATAAGTTTATTCATTTTCTATACCCCTTTGTCCTTTTCGGGGTCGGGGTTGGAGCCTATCCCAGCTGTCATTGGGCAAGAGGCTCAACCATTCACACTCATACCTAAGGGCAATTTAGAGTCACCAATCAACCTAATGAGCATGTTTTTGGTCTGTGGGAGAGAGCCGGAGTGCCCAGAGAGAACTCACGTATGCACAGGAAGAACATGCAAACTTCACACTGAAAGGCAAAGTAGCTGTGATTGGATATATTCCTAACTTGTCTCTACTTTCTACATGGCCAAATAAGGTCTGACTCGACTACGTCTCTGTCAAACTTCTTGTCTAGTTTTTGTTGACAAAGATTTCAGTTAATGTAACTTCGCTTTAGTCCATGTGCTTGTGTTTTTATTAGTTACTGTCCAGTGGGGACATTGTCAGGGGGGTAAAGGTTGTTGACGAAGAAAATGCCGAAAATAATTAATCAACAAAGTGAACACTGGTCTCTTTCGAACAAAGCTTTATCTGTGTTATGTTACATTATACATTTTTAGATCTGTAAAGCATACCTGTTCAGCTGGATGCATTAGACCCTCAAGCAACCTGCTGTTTTGTCCCAAAACGGCAAACGGCAAATTGTCCCAAAAATCTAAATTGATTGGTTTTCAGACATCTAAGCTGATAACTTCCAATATTAGAGAGGAGACCGCTGGGATGGAAGAGTCATTGTTAAATGATTGGGTGTGAGTCTGAAATCTCGTGTCAGATTGGAGTTTCAAGTTTTAAAGGGAAAAGTCCAAGTCGAGTCTGAAATCACCTTCGAGTGTGACTTATGTGCAGCTATAGTCCAAGTCTCTGTATGAAGCACAGCACGTCACGAGCTCTTGTATTGCTGTTATGGTAAATTCAGTTATTTGATGTAAGCTTTATGTTCCCTTTAATTTCTGTTTCATTAAATTTAAGGAATTTGGATGATAACTACACTCTCAGCAAACTACTTGCCTTAAATATTGAAGTTTAAAGCTGAAAATCTTTGCTATTGTGCCAATAAAAAAAAACTTTAAGCAAACAAATGGCTGTCTGCAAGGGAAGTAAAGAATCTCTTTGTTTCTCTTTCAGTATGGGCTAAAATTGAGGTGAACATGGAGGACAGAGTGGAGGTGGTCAGGGGTGCAACGGCTCGGATCACCTGCCTGTTCAACTCATCTGAAGGAGTCGGAGGCATGATGATTCAGTGGTCTTATGTGAGTTCTCCACCCACACTTCCTGTAGAAGTTCAGGGTGTGTCCTCCTGTGTGGTCCCTCATGTCTTTCGCTGTGATCTTTAGGTGACCAGAACAAAAGAGAAGCAGAGGATCTTCTACAAGGACGCCACCATGACAGTCATCGACAAGGGCACGCCGTTCACGGAGCGGATCAGTGTGAACGGCACCGGAGCCACGGGAGAGGTGGTGCTGACCATCAATGACGTGAAGCTAGAAGATGAACTGGAATTTATCTGTTTGATTACAGGGCTGACCGTCGGGACGGGGGAGGGCCGCACGAAACTTAAAGTGTTTGGTATGTTTTTTAATCTGTCTTTGTTTTTTGAGCTCCACATTCATCTGAAACTAAAGCACTTAATGGCCTTTTTTAGAGTTTAAAAACAACGGTTAACATATCAGACTAGTGCATTACAAGATTATGATTGTGTTAAATTGATCGGTGCTTCAGTAGTTTACTAGGTTTTAAAATCTGTTTGTCAGTCCAGTGTTTAATATTGCAAATGTGGTCTAAAGTTTAGTTTTTGTCATATTTTGTTCTTCATGATGCACCACACATTTTCAATTAAAGTTCAGACCTCATAACAATTTCCTCAAGCAATCACTATTGTTAGCCAACAGATTATCAATAAAGATTGTCCTTTTTATGGGACATTTGATGCAAATTATCTTTTACACTTTTGCCCTCTGAATAAGGTCATTGTTTCTGCTTGACAACCTTGATTTGCTAAGTACGCAGAACAATGAAGAAGAAATTGTTAAGAGAACTGTCAGGCTGAAAGACTAAGGGTATCAAGTCAAATCAATTCCACTCTCCTCAGACTTAAAATAACAGTTTGAAACAATCTCAAGAGCAAATGATCAGCTACTGGAACAAAGAAACATCATTTGAGCTTTGCTTTCTTTTCTCCTGCAGAATCCCCAGATCTCCCATCCATCGAGGAAGTGCAGACAGGGATCTCGATAAATGAAGATGAGCCATCAAAGGTGAAAAAGATTACAGTCCTACTCATCATTATTGGCACCCATGAAGTTTAAGTACATAATGTGACAGTACAGTTTCTTTACAAACCTCTCTAACTTTGCTCTGCATCACTTTATCAGACTCAAACTTGGCAGAATTAATGTTCACATATAAGTTTTGCAAATTATACTATATTAGCTACTGTGATCATGCAGTCATATTTAGATTAGGCAGTTTTAATTGCAATCACTTGAAGTCTACAAGGAAAAGAACACCCTACCAACAATTAAGCATGGTGGAGGTTCCATAATGGTTTGGGGCTGCTTTGCTGCATTGGGTACTGGAGGCTTTGACCGCATCACAGGAATCATGAAATCAGAGAATTATCAAGAAATTTTAGAGCGAAATGTCCTACCCAGTGTAAGAACACTTGGTTTGAGTCGAATATCGTGGGCCCTCCAGTGAGACAAAGACCCAAAGCACACAGGAATGGTTGAAAAGGAAAAAATGGCCTGTTTTAAAATGGCCAGCAATGAGTCCTGATCTCAATCGAATTGAAAATCTTTGGTATGGCTGAAATCTGCCATTGGGGAAAAGAAACCTGCAAATGTTCAAGAGCTTGAACAATTTGCATGAGAAGACTGGGAGAAAATACCAGCTGAGAAGTGCAAGAAGCTTATAGATGGCTACAAGAAACATTTGGAGGCTGTCATCAGTGCCAAAGGGTGTGCAACAAAATACTGAAGAGGGGTGCCATTATTGCTGCACATGCTTTTTTCAGTTCACTCTTTGAAATTACAATATGTAACTTCTAAAAATGTTTTTTTTGTTAAAGTATTTTGGACCTTCAATTAAAAGATCCTGATGACATAAATTTGGTACATTTCAATTTATTTCTAAAGATATTGTTAAAACAATGAAAATAATGAAGGGTGCCAACAATACTGAGCAGGACTGTATATGTCATGCATTCAGGTTAAAACAGATTTGATGTAACCCACAGGCTGCATCTTCATTCTTTGTGTTTGGTCTTCTTCTATTTTTCTTTCCCAAAGGTTGGAACTTGTGAGGTTAAAAATGGATTCCCCAGGCCGAACATCACCTGGTACCGGAACAACACGCCGCTTCAGAACGTCCCAGACTGTAAGATGAAGTCATCAACACCTGAGCTGCATGTTTCTTCACCGTGTGCTTTGTGGGACCTGAGGAGTTGTTTGTTTGTTTGTGTCTCTCAGTGGTGGACGTCAGGCACAGTGTCACCACTGAATCCACCGGCCTGTTCTCTGTAAAGACTGATCTCATCCTGAAGGTGATGAAGCAGCACAAGGATGATACCTTTTACTGCGAGGTCACATACTTTGTCCCAGGAGGAACCAGGATGACTGAGACGAAAAGGATCAAAATCCCTGTATTCTGTGAGTAACAAAGACAGAGTAAAACCATGGCCATGGTTCCTACTGGGTTTTGGTGCTTAACCAAGTGCTGATTTTAATACCATTAGACCCAAACTGTTTGCAGGTCACAGTCCAGTCCAGTCGCGTTTGATCCAGATGGTCAGAGATTGTGTTGTGAAGGTTTTTTTTTTTTTCCCTACAAAGCCTTAGGCCCTGTTTGCATGAGAACAAAAATGACCAAAAGCCAAGAGTTTTCTTTATCGATAAAGATCGATAAAGAATAAAATCCATGAGTAGAATCTCTAACGATATTGGTATCAATAAAACCTTAAAATTTCCCATTCCAACTCATAGTGGTTCGTAGTCTCAGGCTGCGTTTACATGGACACTCCTGACTTACAGACGCAAAGATTTGTCCTTTGCGTTTTAGAATTCTTCGGCGTTCAGACGACGCTGGAGACGAGTCAATCCACTGTAGTATGCATGTCGGTTCAGTAGATGGCGGTGTAGGTCTGCAGAGAGGCAGTGCTGCTACAAGACACGAACGAAGGAGAAAAACTTTTCAAAAACAACAATGGCGAATAGAAGCACAGAGACGCAGGAGTTTCTTTTCTGGAAAACAAATCAGTTCGGACAACAAATCTGTCTGGATAGTTTTGTCTGGATAACAAATCGAGCACGGTAAGAGGCTCACACGTTACTCGGCAGACAGCCGAAGCTGTTGTTGTTCCTGGTATGCACGCACAGCCTTCATGTAAAAGAGTACTGTGCATGCGGTGACATCAGTGTTTCACCCTGAAACGCTCTGATACGGGTTTACATGGAACTGCATGGAGAGCGTATTCAAAACTTTCCACTCAGGAGCCTGTTTTCAAAAGTTCTCGTTTTAAGAAGAAACGCAACGCCTTTCCGTCTTAACGCAAGGCCAAAACGCGATGAAAACTTATCCGATTCGACCATTTTCTGTGCCATGTAAACGCAGTGTCACCTTTAGCTGCTCTTCTTTTTTTATTCCAGATCCTCCCACGGCTGTGCGTCTTTGGGTGGAGTCACCAAAAGGCAAAATCAAGGAGGGAGACAACATCGAGCTTCATTGCATGGACAATGGGCATCCCCCAAGCTCTTACATTTCAATCAGACATGTTGGAGTAAGAAATTGTCATTTTCTGTCATCATTTTTGTTCTTGGTCACCATCCAAGGCTAAATGTTGTAACTTTGTGCTAAGATGTTTGATGTTTTGGAAAGGGGCAGGAGGACACAGTGGACCAGAGCATAATGCGGCTGCCTAATGTGACCCGTCAGCACAGTGGACTTTACGAGTGTACTTCCACTGACACAGACACCTTTGAATCCATCTCTGGAGACACCACTGTTTTTGTGAACTGTAAGGGCACCTGTATGAAAACATTTTTAATGATTACAAATGTTTCTGCCGTGAGACTGCTTCATTAGTCTCTTTACTCTCCCGCTGTTGCATTTGTAGATCTTGATGAGGCTGTGATTAGACCTCAAGACACTCTTGTTGTGGACCAAGGAAAAGAAGTGACTGCTACCTGCAACGCCCTCTCCTCTCTGCTGACACAAACAGTCTGGACTAAGGTAGAGAAGACAAACACAGACTGAGAGATACATAGCCACTAATCAACCTGCTCTTACAAAACAACACTCTGGTTACATTTAGTATCACAAACATGATTTTAACTAGCTATATATTACTGCTGTCATTATTAAGACCCAACTCCATATAACCATATAGCAAAGAAGTTATTAAGTTTGGCTTTTCCTCCCACCTTAAAGAAACAGTTCATGATTTTGGAAGTGGGTTTGTATCATAGTACTTTCCTCTTTGTTGTGTTTTGTTAAACTGAGCTCATTTAATAGTTTTATTACCTTGCATAGCAGCTGAATCTGCCTGATTCCCTGTCTGTAATCAGCCATTTTGCCAAACCCAAATATACAAATTAATTAGTCAACAGCAAACAGCCCAATCAAAGTCCTTTAGAATGTAAAGAAGTGGGAGCTACAGTGATGACAGCAGGAGGTGACTGAAAAGACATTTTTGTTCCATCATTACATTTTTTGGCAAGACTTTGTCTAAAGGAGTGGCCTACATGACGGCAGTGGCAGCCACCTACTGCATTATCGAATTGACCTGTAATGAATATAATTGACCAAATGATCAGCATATCACCTGCCAGATATGTTTTTGAAAGCCTCCTCTCACCCCAAACACTTTTGAGTAGTTGTTGCCTGGACAGTTTTTCTGGTGTGTGAGGTTACAGTTTAGATTCTACCTGCTTGGTTTTCCAGGACTGATGGTTCATCTTTAAGGAAGCTGGGTTGTCATAGGATTGCTTTTTATTCCACTTATTGTTATTTTATTTTATCTTTTTCACATGTAAAGCACTTTGTATTACAAAGTCCTGTATGAAAAGTGCTATACAAATAAAGTTTGATCGATTGATAGTGTAGATGTGCAAAACCTGCAATCCTCTCAACAACAAAAGTGGAAAAAGAGGCGATGTAGTTCCTTGCACCACCTACATCTTGATTAATTTTGTTCATAAGGTAGTTGCAAACTTCAAACAGACTGCTTTCTAATGTATTGTCAGATTCAAGCAAAGGTCCAATTTAAAGTAAAAGTCACTGTTCCTAAACAGGCAGAAAAACATGCCGATGAAGAAGGTGTGGTTATATTTCATCTAAAAAGATGAGTTATGGGTGGTTCTCATTTTCTTGCTATGTGGTGTTAAACATGCTGAAAAACATGCTAGTGCAGACGGTTCGGTCATATTTGGCCTGAAAATGGACTTGTAAGCCTTTAACCCTCAGATAAAGCTTTAAAAAATGGTAACATTTGACTCTTTTATCATGTTGGATCTAAAAAAGAATACTGAAGCATGACTATCCTGTGAAACATTGGCTGGAAATCATGCTACTAAAGATGGTTTCATCATATTTGGCTTAAAAATGGACGTATTTGCATTTTTCTCTCAGTTCAGGATTCGAAAAACCACTAAAGCTAACAAATGACTTTTTTCCTTTTTGGGATCCGATAAAAATTATGCTTCACCATGACTTTTTGGGTGTAAAACAGGCCAAAAATCATGCATGTGCAGACAGTTCCATTAAATTTGGCCTAAGAAAGGACTTTGACTGAAAATCATGCTACTAAAGATGGTTTCATCATATTTGTCTTAAAAATGGACGTATTTGCATTTTTCTCTCAGCTCAGGATTCGAAAAAACACAAAGGCTAACACATGACTATTTTCCATTTCGGACACTGATATAAAATATTCTTAAACATGTCTTATTGGGTGTAAAACAGGCCAATAAAAAGCATCCTAATGCAGATAGTTACGTCATAGTTGGCTTGAAAAAGGACCGTCCAGCCTTTTTTACTCTGCTCAGGATTGGAGAAAACACTAAGGTTAACATATGACTTTTTTTCCATTTTGGACTCAAGATAAAAAATATGCTTAAACATGACTTTTTGGGTGTAAAAGGAGCAAAAAATACACTGGTGCAGTCAGATTTGTCGTGGACTTATGAGCCATTTTCTCTCAACTCAGGATTGGAGAAAACACTAAGGCTAATACATGACTCATTTTTCCATTTTGGACTCTGATAAAAAATATGCTTAAACATGACTGTTGGGTGTAAAACAGGCCAAGACACATGCTATAACCGACGGTTTCATCATATTTGGCTGAAAAAAAAGAGCCTTCCATCCTTTTTTCCGCTGCTCAGGACTGTAAAAACACTAAGGCTAACCTATGGCGTTTTTTCCTTTTCGGACTCCGAAAAAAAATAGGCTCAAACCTGACTTTTTGGATGTAAAAGGAGCCAAAAAACACACTGGTGTAGTCAGATTTGTCATATTAGGCTTAAGAATGGACTTATGAGCCATTTTCTCTCAACTTAGGACTGTTAAAAACACTAAGGCTAACCTATGGCATTTTTTTCTGTTTCCAACTCCGAAAAAAAAAGATGCTCAAACCTGACCTTTTTGGATGTAAAAGGGGCTGAAAAACACACTGGTGCAGTCAGATTTGTCATATCTGGCTTAAAATTGACTTATGAGCCATTTTCTACCATTCAGGACTGCTAAAAACACCAAGGCTAACCTATGGCGTTTTTTCCATTTCAGACTCCGAAAACGACTCGGAAAAAAAAGGTGCTCAAACCTGACTTTTTGGATGTAAAAGGGGCCAAAAACACACTGGTGCACTCAGATTTGTCATATTAGGCTTAAGAATGGACTTATGAGCCATTTTCTCTCGACTCAGGACTGTTAAAAACACTAAGGCTAACCTATGGTGTTTTTTATGTTTTTGACTCAGAAAAAAACTCTGCTCAAACCTGACTTTTTGGATGTAAAAGGGACCAAAAACACACTGGTGCACTCAGATTTGTCATATTAAGCTTAAAAATGCACTTATGAGCCATTTTCTCTCAACTCAGGACTGTTAAAAACACTAAGGCTAACCTATGGCGTTTTTCCTTTTTGGTGTCTGAAAAAAAATATGCTCAAACCTGACTTTTTGGATGTAAGAGGGACCGAAAAACACACTGGCGTAGTCAGATTTGTCGTATTAGGCTTAAAAATGGACTTATGAGTCATTTTCTCCAACTCAGGACTGTTAAAAACACTAAGGCTAACCTATGGCGTTTTTTCTGTTTTTGACTCGGAAAAAAAATATGCTCAAACCTGACTTTTTGGATGTAAAAGTGGTCGAAAAACACACTGGTTGAGTCAGATTTGTCATATTAAGCTTAAAAATGCACTTATAAGCCATTTTCTCTCAACTCAGGACAACTAAAAATACTAAGGCTAACCTATGGCGTTTTTCCTGTCAAGACTCGGTAAAAAAATATACTCAAACCTGACTTTTTGGATGTAAAAGGGACCGAGAAACACAGTGGTGTAGTCAGATTTGTCATATTTGTCTTAAAAATAAACTCATGAGCCATTTTCTCTCGACTCAGGACTGTTAAAAACACTAAGGCTAACCTATGGCGTTTTTTCTGTTTTTGACTCAGAAAAAAATATATACTCAAACCTGACTTTTGAATGTAAAAGGGGCCGAAAAACACACTGGTGTCGTCAGATTTGTCATATTTGTCTTAAAAATGGACTTATGAGTCATTTTCTCTCAACTCAGGACTGTTAAAAACACTAAGGCTAACCTATGGCGTTTTTTCTGTTTCGGACTCAGAAAAAAAATAGACTCAAACCTGACTTTTTGGATGTAAAAGGGACCGAGAAACACAGTGGTGTAGTCAGATTTGTCGTATTTGTCTTAAAAATGGACTTATGAGCCATTTTCTCTCAACTCAGGACTGTTAAAAACACTAAGGCTAACCTATGGCGTTTTTTCTGTTTTTGACTCCGAAAAAAAATATGCTCAAACCTGACTTTTTGGATGTAAAAGGGTTCAAAAAACACACTGGTGTAGTCAGATTTGTGTTATTTGTCTTAAAAATGCACTTATGAGCCATTTTCTCTCAACTCAGGACTGTTAAAAACACTAAGGCTAACCTATGGGGTTCTTTACGTTTTTGACTCAGAAAAAAACTCTACTCAAACCTGACTTTTTGGATGTAAAAGGGACCAAAAACACACTGATGTAGTCAGATTTGTCATATTTGTCTTAAAAATTGACTTATGAGTCATTTTTTTCCTCAACTCAGGACTGTTAAAAACACTAAGGTTAACCTATGGCGTTTTTTCTGTTTCGGACTCGGAAAAAAACTCTGCTCAAACCTGACTTTTTGGATGTAAAAGGGACCGAAAAACACACTGGTTTAGTCAGATTTGTCATATTTGTCTTAAAAATGGACTTATGAGCCATTTTCTCTCAACTCAGGACTGTTAAAAACACGAAGGCTAACCTATGGCGTTTTTCTGTTTTTGACTCGGAAAAAAAAATACACTCAAACCTGAGTTTTTGGATGTAAAAGGGGCCGAAAAACACACTGGTGTAGTCATAGTTGTCTTAAAAATGGACTTTTGAGCCATTTTCTCTCAGCTCAAGGCTGTTAAAAACACTAAGGCTAACCTATGGCGTTTTTTCTGTTTTTGACTCCGAAAAAAATATATACTCAAACCTGACTTTTTGGATGTAAAAGGGGCCGAAAAACACACTGGTGTAGTCAGATTTGTCATATTTGTCTTAAAAATGCACTTATGAGCCATTTTCTCTCAACTCAAGACTGTTAAAAACACTAAGGCTAACCTATGGCGTTTTTTCTTTTTTTTGACTCGGAAAAAAAATATACTCAAACCTGACTTTTTGGATGTAAAAGGGGCCGAAAAACACACTGGTGTCGTCAGATTTGTCATATTTGTCTTAGAAAATGGACTTATGAGCCATTTTCTCTCAACTCAGGACTGTTAAAAACACTAAGGATAACCTATGGTGTTTTTTCTGTTTTTGACTCCGAAAAAAAAATATACTCAAACCTCACTTTTTGGATATAAAAGGGATCGAAAAACACACTGATGTAGTCAGATTTGTCATATTTGTCTTAAAAATTGACTTATGAGTCATTTTACTCTCAACTCAGGACTGTTAAAAACACTAAGGCTAACCTATGGCGTTTTTTCTGTTTTTTGACTCGGAAAAAAAATATACTCAAACCTGACTTTTTGGATGTAAAAGGGACCGAAAAACACACTGGTGTAGTCAGATTTGTCATATTTGTCTTAAAAATGGACTTATGAGCCATTTTCTCTCAACTCAGGACTGTTAAAAACACTAAGGCTAACCTATGGCGTTTTTTCTGTTTTTGACTCCAAAAAGAGATATACTCAAACCTGACTTTTTGGATGTAAAAGGGGCCGACAAACACACTGGTGTCGTCAAATTTGTCAAATTTGTCTTAAAAATGCACTTATGAGCCATTTTCTCTCAACTCAGGACTGTTGAAAACACTAAGGCTAACCTATGGCGTTTTTTCTGTTTTTGACTCCGAAAAAAAAATATACTCAAACCTCACTTTTTGGATGTAAAAGGGATCGAAAAACACACTGATGTAGTCAGATTTGTCATATTTGTCTTAAAAATGCACTTATGAGCCATTTTCTCTCAACTAAGGACTGTTAAAAACACTAAGGCTAACCTATGGCGTTTTTTCTGTTTTTGACTCCGAAAAAATATACTCAAACCTGACTTTTTGGATGTAAAAGGGGCCGAAAAACACACTGGTGTCGTCAGATTTGTCATATTTGTCTTAGAAAATGGACTTATGAGCCATTTTCTCTCAACTCAGGACTGTTAAAAACACTAAGGATAACCTATGGTGTTTTTTCTGTTTTTGACTCCGAAAAAAAAATATACTCAAACCTCACTTTTTGGATATAAAAGGGATCGAAAAACACACTGATGTAGTCAGATTTGTCATATTTGTCTTAAAAATGGACTTATGAGCCATTTTATCTCAACTCAGGACTGTTAAAAACACTAAGGCTAACCTATGGCGTTTTTTCTGTTTTTGACTCCGAAAAAAAAATAGACTCAAACCTGGCTTTTTGGATGTAAAAGGGGCGAAAAGCACACTGGTGTAGTCAGATTTGTCATCATATGTCTTAAAAATGCACTTATGAGCCATTTTCTCTCAACTAAGGACTGTTAAAAACACTAAGGCTAACCTATGGCGTTTTTTCTGTTTTTGACTCCAAAAAGAGATATACTCAAACCTGACTTTTTGGATGTAAAAGGGGCCGAAAAACACACTGGTGTCGTCAAATTTGTCAAATTTGTCTTAAAAATGCACTTATGAGCCATTTTCTCTCAACTCAGGACTGTTGAAAACACTAAGGCTAACCTATGGCGTTTTTTCTGTTTTTGACTCCGAAAAAAAAACAAGCTCAAACCTGACTTTTTGGATGTAAAAGGGGCCGAAAAACACACTGGTGTCGTCAGATTTGTCATATTTCTCTTAAAACTGGACTTATGAGTCATTTTCTCTCAACTCAGGACTGTTAAAAACACTAAGGCTAACCTATGGCGTTTTTTCTTTTTTTTTACTCGGAAAAAAAAACAAACTCAAACCTGACTTTTTGGATGTAAAAGGGGCTGAAAAACACGCTGGTGTAGTCAGATTTGTCATATTTGTCTTGAAAATAGACTCATGAGCCTTTTTCTCTCAACTCAGGACTGTTAAAAACACTAAGGCTAACCTATAGCGTTTTTTCTGTTTCTGACTCGGAAAAAAACTCTGCTAAAACCCTACTTTTTGGATGTAAAAGGGACCGAAAAACACACTGGTGTAGTCAGATTTGTCATATTTGTCTTAAAAATGGACTTATGAGTCATTTTTCTCTCAACTCAGGACTGTTAAAAACACTAAGGCTAACCTATGGCGTTTTTTACGTTTTGGACTCCGAAAAAAAAATATGCTCAAACGTGACTTTTTGGATGTACAAGGGGCGAAAAACACACTGGTTTAGTCAGATTTGTCATATTTGTCTTAAAAATGCACTTATGAGCCATTTTCTCTCAACTCAGGACTGTTAAAAACACTAAGGCTAACCTATGGCATTTTTCCTTTTTGGTGTCTGAAAAAAAATATGCTCAAACCCGACTTTTTGGATGTAAAGGAACTGAAAAACACACACTGGTTTAGTCAGATTTGTCATATTCGTCTTAAAAATGGACTTATGAGTCATTTTTTTCCTCAACTCAGGACTGTTAAAAACACTAAGGCTAACCTATGGCGTTTTTTACGTTTTGGACTCGGAAAAAAAATATGCTCAAACCTGACTTTTTGGATGCAAAAGGGATCAAAAAACACACTGGTGCAGTCAGATTTGTCATATTTGTCTTAAAAATGCACTTATGAGCCATTTTTCTCAACTCAGGACTGTTAAAAACACTAAGGCTAACCTATGGGGTTCTTTACGTTTTTGACTCAGAAAAAAACTCTACTCAAACCTGACTTTTTGGATGTAAAAGGGACCAAAAACACACTGATGTAGTCAGATTTGTCATCATATCTCTTAAAAATGCACTTATGAGCCATTTTCTCTCAACTCAGGACTGTTAAAAACACTAAGGCTAACCTATGGCGTTTTTTCTTTTTTTTGACTCGGAAAAAAATATATACTCAAACCTGACTTTTTGGATGTAAAAGGGGCAGAAAAATACACTGGTGTAGTCAGATTTGTCATATTTGTCTTAAAAATTGACTTATGAGTCATTTTCTCTCAACTCAAGACTGTTTAAAACACTAAAACTAACCTATAGCGTTTTTTCTGCTTTTGACTCGGAAAAAAAAATAGACTCAAACCTGACTTTTTGGATGTAAAAGGGGCTGAAAAACACACTGGTGTAGTCAGATTTGTCATATTTGTCTTAAAAATGCACTTATGAGTCATTTTTTTCTCAACTCAGGACTGTTGAAAACACTAAGGCTAACCTATGGCGTTTTTCACGTTTCGGACTCAGAAAAAAAAACAAACTCAAACCTGACTTTTTGGATGTAAAAGGGGCCGAAAAACACACTGGTGTAGTCAGATTTGTCATCATATCTCTTAAAAATGCACTTATGAGCCATTTTCTCTCAACTCAGGACTGTTAAAAACACTAAGGCTAACCCATGGCGTTTTTCCTGTTTTTGACTCTGAAAAAAAATAGACTCAAACCTGAGTTTTTGGATGTAAAAGGGGCTGAAAAACACTCTGGTGTAGTCAGATTTGTCATATTTGTCTTGAAAATGGAATTTTGAGTCATGTGTTTCTCAACTCAGGATTGGAAAAATACTAAGGCTAACCTATGGCGTTTTTTCTGTTTTTGACTCCGAAAAGAGATATACTCAAACCAGACTTTTTGGATGTAAAAGGGGCCGAAAAACACACTGGTGTAGTCAGATTTGTCATATTTGTCTTAAAAATGCACTTATGAGCCATTTTCTCTCAACTCAGGACTGTTAAAAACACTAAGGCTAACCTATAGCGTTTTTTCTGCTTTTGACTCGGAAAAAAAAATAGACTCAAACCTGACTTTTTGGATGTAACACGGGCCGAAAAACACACTAGTGTCGTCAGATTTGTCATATTTGTCTTAAAAATGGACTTATGAGCCATTTTCTCTCAACTCAGGACTGTTAAAAACACTAAGGCTAACCTATGGCTTTTTTTCTGTTTCGGACTCGGAAAAAAAATAGACTCAAACCTGACTTTTTGGATGTAAGAGGGACCGAGAAACACAGTGGTGTAGTCAGATTTGTCGTATTTGTCTTAAAAATGCACTTATGAGCCATTTTCTCTCAACTCAGGACTGTTAAAAACACTAAGGCTAACCTATGGCGTTTTTTCTGTTTTTGACTCCGAAAAAAATATATGCTCAAACCTGACTTTTTGGATGTAAAAGGGTTCAAAAAACACACTGGTGTAGTCAGATTTGTCATCATATCTCTTAAAAATGCACTTATGAGCCATTTTTTTCTCAACTCAGGATTTGAAAAATACTAAAGCTAACCTATGGCATTTTTTATGTTTCGGACTCGGAAAAAAAATATACTCAAACCTGACTTTTTGGATGTAAAAGGGATCGAAAAACACACTGGTGTAGTCAGATTTGTCATATTTGTCTTAAAAATGCACTTATGAGTCATTTTCTCTCAACTCAGGACTGTTAAAAACACTAAGGCTAACCTATGGCGTTTTTTCTTTTTTTTGACTCGGAAAAAAATATATACTCAAACCTGACTTTTTGGATGTAAAAGGGGCAGAAAAATACACTGGTGTAGTCAGATTTGTCATATTTGTCTTAAAAATTGACTTATGAGTCATTTTCTCTCAACTCAAGACTGTTTAAAAACACTAAAAGGCTAACCTATAGGCGTTTTCTGCTTTTGACTCGGTGTCTGAAAAAAAAAATGCTCAAACCTGACTTTTTGGATGTAAAAGGGGCTGAAAAACACACTGGTGTAGTCAGATTTGTCAGATTTGTCTTAAAAATGCACTTATGAGTCATTTTTTTCTCAACTCAGGACTGTTGAAAACACTAAGGCTAACCTATGGCGTTTTTCACGTTTCGGACTCGGAAAAAAAATATACTCAAACCTGAGTTTTTGGATGTAAAAGGGACTGAAAAACACGCTGGTGTAGTCAGATTTGTCATATTTGTCTTGAAAATAGACTCATGAGCCTTTTTCTCTCAACTCGGGACTGTTAAAAACACTATGGCTTACCCATGGCGTTTTTTCTGTTTTTGACTCTGAAAAAAAATAGACTCAAACCTGAGTTTTTGGATGTAAAAGGGGCTGAAAAACACTCTGGTGTAGTCAGATTTGTCATATTTGTCTTGAAAATGGAATTTTGAGTCATGTGTTTCTCAACTCAGGATTGGAAAAATACTAAGGCTAACCTATGGCGTTTTTTCTGTTTTTGACTCCGAAAAGAGATATACTCAAACCAGACTTTTTGGATGTAAAAGGGGCCGAAAAACACACTGGTGTAGTCAGATTTGTCATATTTGTCTTAAAAATGCACTTATGAGCCATTTTCTCTCAACTCAGGACTGTTAAAAACACTAAGGCTAACCTATGGCGTTTTTTCTGTTTTTGACTCGGAAAAAAAAAAAAATCAAACCTGACTTTTTGGATGTAACACGGGCCGAAAAACACACTGGTGTCGTCAGATTTGTCATATTTGTCTTAAAAATGCACTTATGAGCCATTTTCTCTCAACTCAGGACTGTTAAAAACACTAAGGCTAACCTATGGCGTTTTTTACGTTTTGGACTCGGAAAAAAAATATACTCAAACCTGAGTTTTTGGATGTAAAAGGAACTGAAAAACACGCTGGTGTAGTCAGATTTGTCATATTTGTCTTAAAAATGCACTTATGAGCCATTTTCTCCCGACTCAGGACTGTTAAAAACACTAAGGCTAACCTATGGCTTTTTTTACGTTTTTGACTCGGAAAAAAAATAGACTCAAACCTGACTTTTTGGATGTAAAAGGGATCAAAAAACACACTGGTGCAGTCAGATTTGTCATATTTGTCTTAAAAATGCACTTATGAGTCATTTTTTTCTCAACTCAGGATTGGAAAAATACTAAAGCTAACCTATGGCATTTTTTATGTTTCGGACTCGGAAAAAAAATATACTCAAACCTGACTTTTTGGATGTAAAAGGGATCGAAAAACACACTGGTGTAGTCAGATTTGTCATATTTGTCTTAAAAATGCACTTATGAGCCATTTTCTCTCAACTCAGGACTGTTAAAAACACTAAGGCTAACCTATGGCGTTTTTTCTGTTTTTGACTCGGAAAAAAATATATACTCAAACCTGACTTTTTGGATGTAAAAGGGGCAGAAAAATACACTGGTGTAGTCAGATTTGTCATATTTGTCTTAAAAATTGACTTATGAGTCATTTTTCTCTCAACTCAGGACTGTTAAAAACACTAAGGCTAACCTTTTTTTTTCTGTTTGACTCGGAAAAAAAATATATACTCAAACCTGACTTTTTGGATGTAAAAGGGACTGAAAAATACACTGGTGTAGTCAGATTTGTCATATTTGTCTTAAAAATGCACTTATGAGTCATTTTTCTCTCAACTCAGGACTGTTAAAAACACTAAGGCTAACCTGTGGCGTTTTTTACGTTTTGGACTCCGAAAAAAAAATATGCTCAAACCTGACTTTTTGGCTGTAAAAGGGTTCAAAAACACACTGGTTTAGTCAGATTTGTCATATTTGTCTTAAAAATGCACTTATGAGCCATTTCTCTCAACTCAGGACTGTTAAAAACACTAAGGCTAACCTATGGCGTTTTTTCTGTTTTTTGACTCGGAAAAAAAATATACTCAAACCTGACTTTTTGGATGTAAAAGGGATCGAAAAGCACACTGGTGTAGTCAGATTTGTCATATTTGTCTTAGAAATGCACTTATGAGCCATTTTCTCTCAACTCAAGACTGTTAAAAACACTAAGCTAACCTATGGCGTTTTTTCTGTTTTGACTCGAAAAAAAAATGACTTTTTGGATGTAAAAGGGGCCCGAAAAAACACACTGGTGTAGTCAGATTTGTCATATTTGTCTTAAAAATGCACTTATCAGCCATTTTCTCTCAACTCAGGACTGTTAAAAACACTAAGGCTAACCTATAGCGTTTTTTCTGTTTTTGACTCGGAAAAAAAAATAGACTCAAACCTGACTTTTTGGATGTAACACGGGCCGAAAAACACACTGGTGTCGTCAGATTTGTCATATTTGTCTTAAAAATGCACTTATGAGCCATTTTCTCTCAACTCAGGACTGTTAAAAACACTAAGGCTAACCTATGGCGTTTTTTCTGTATTTGACTCCGGAAAAAAAATATGCTCAAACCTGACTTTTTGGATGTAAAACTGATCAAAAAACACACTGGTGTAGTCAGATTTGTGTTATTTGTCTTAAAAATGCACTTATGAGCCATTTTCTCTCAACTCAGGACTGTTAAAAACACTAAGGCTAACCTATGGGGTTCTTTACGTTTTTGACTCAGAAAAAAACTCTACTCAAACCTGACTTTTTGGATGTAAAAGGGGCTGAAAAACACACTGGTGCAGTCAGATTTGTCATATTTGTCTTAAAAATGCACTTATGAGTCATTTTTTTCTCAACTCAGGATTGGAAAAATACTAAAGCTAACCTATGGCATTTTTTATGTTTCGGACTCGGAAAAAAAATATACTCAAACCTGACTTTTTGGATGTAAAAGGGATCGAAAAACACACTGGTGTAGTCAGATTTGTCATATTTGTCTTAAAAATGCACTTATGAGCCATTTTCTCTCAACTCAGGACTGTTAAAAACACTAAGGCTAACCTATGGCGTTTTTTCTTTTTTTTGACTCGGAAAAAAATATATACTCAACCCTGACTTTCCGGATGTAAAAGGGGCAGAAGAATACACTGGTGTAGTCAGATTTGTCATATTTGTCTTAAAAATTGACTTATGAGTCATTTTTTTCATAACTCAGGACTGTTAAAAAACAAAAAGGCTAAAAACACTATGGCTAACCTTTTTTTTTTTGGTGTCTGAAAAAAAATATGCTCAAACCTGACTTTTTGGATGTAAAGGGCCGAAAAACACACTGGTGTAGTCAGATTTGTCATATTTGTCTTAAAAATGGACTTATGAGCCATTTTCTCTCAACTCAGGACTGTTAAAAACACTAAGGCTAACCTATGGCGTTTCTTCTGTTTTTGACTCCGAAAAAAAATATGCTCAAACCTGACTTTTTGGATGTAAAAGGGTTCAAAAAACACACTGGTATAGTCAGATTTGTCATATTTGTCTTAGAAAATGGACTTATGAGCCATTTTCTCTCAACTCAGGACTGTTAAAAACACTAAGGATAACCTATGGTGTTTTTTCTGTTTTTGACTCCGAAAAAAAAAATAGACTCAAACCTGGCTTTTTGGATGTAAAAGGGGCCGAAAAGCACACTGGTGTAGTCAGATTTGTCATCATATGTCTTAAAAATGCACTTATGAGCCATTTTCTCTCAACTAAGGACTGTTAAAAACACTAATGCTAACCTATGGCGTTTTTTCTGTTTTTGACTCCGAAAAGAGATATACTCAAACCTGACTTTTTGGATGTAAAAGGGGCCGAAAAACACACTGGTGTCGTCAGATTTGTCAGATTTGTCTTAAAAATGCACTTATGAGCCATTTTTTCTCAACTCAGGACTGTTGAAAACACTAAGGCTAACCTATGGCGTTTTTTCTGTTTTTGACTCGGAAAAAAAAACAAACTCAAACCTGACTTTTTGGATGTAAAAGGGGCCGAAAAACACACTGGTGTCGTCAGATTTGTCATATTTCTCTTAAAACTGGACTTATGAGTCATTTTCTCTCAACTCAGGACTGTTAAAAACACTAAGGCTAACCTATGGCGTTTTTTCTGTTTTTGACTCGGAAAAAAAAACAAACTCAAACCTGACTTTTTGGATGTAAAAGGAGCCGAAAAACACACTGGTGTAGTCAGATTTGTCATATTTGTCTTAAAAATGCACTTATGAGCCATTTTCTCTCAACTAAGGACTGTTAAAAACACTAATGCTAATCTATGGCGTTTTTTCTGCTTTTGACTCGGAAAAAAAAATAGACTCAAACCTGACTTTTTGGATGTAAAAGGGGCTGAAAAACACACTAGTGTATTCAGATTTGTCATATTTGTCTTAAAAATGCACTTATGAGCCATTTTTTCTCAACTCAGGACTGTTGAAAACACTAAGGCTAACCTATAGCGTTTTTTCTGTTTTTGACTCGGAAAAAAAAACAAACTCAAACCTGACTTTTTGGATGTAAAAGGGTTCAAAAAACACACTGGTGTAGTCAGATTTGTCATCATATCTCTTAAAAATGCACTTATGAGCCATTTTCTCTCAACTCAGGACTGTTAAAAACACTAAGGCTAACCTATGGGGTTCTTTACGTTTTTGACTCAGAAAAAAACTCTACTCAAACCTGACTTTTTGGATGTAAAAGGGACCAAAAACACACTGATGTAGTCAGATTTGTCATATTCGTCTTAAAAATTGACTTATGAGTCATTTTTTTCCTCAACTCAGGACTGTTAAAAACACTAAGGCTAACCTATGGCGTTTTTTCTGTTTCGGACTCGGAAAAAAACTCTTCTCAAACCTGACTTTTTGTATGTACAAGGGACCGAAAAACACACTGGTTTAGTCAGATTTGTCATATTTGTCTTAAAAATGCACTTATGAGCCATTTTCTCTCAACTCAGGACTGTTAAAAACACTAAGGCTAACCTATGGCATTTTTCCTTTTTGGTGTCTGAAAAAAAATATGCTCAAACCCGACTTTTTGGATGTAAAAGGGGCCGAAAAACACACTAGTGTCGTCAGATTTGTCATATTTGTCTTAAAAATGGACTTATGAGCCATTTTCTCTCAACTCAGGACTGTTAAAAACACTAAGGCTAACCTATGGGGTTCTTTACGTTTTTGACTCAGAAAAAAACTCTACTCAAACCTGACTTTTTGGATGTAAGAGGGACCGAGAAACACAGTGGTGTAGTCAGATTTGTCGTATTTGTCTTAAAAATGCACTTATGAGCCATTTTCTCTCAACTCAGGACTGTTAAAAACACTAAGGCTAACCTATGGCGTTTTTTCTGTTTTTGACTCCGAAAAAAATATATGCTCAAACCTGACTTTTTGGATGTAAAAGGGTTCAAAAAACACACTGGTGTAGTCAGATTTGTCATATTTGTCTTAAAAATGCACTTATGAGCCATTTTCTCTCAACTCAGGACTGTTAAAAACACTAAGGCTAACCTATGGCGTTTTTTACGTTTCAGACTCGGAAAAAAACTCTGCTCAAACCTGACTTTTTGGATGTAAAAGGGACCAAAAACACACTGGTGTAGTCAGATTTGTCATATTTGTCTTAAAAATGCACTTATGAGCCATTTTCTCTCAACTAAGGACTGTTAAAAACACTAATGCTAACCTATGGCGTTTTTTCTGTTTTTGACTCTGTAAAAAAATATAGTCAAACCTGACTTTTTGGATGTAAAAGGGGCCGAAAAACACACTGGTGTCGTCAGATTTGTCAGATTTGTCTTAAAAATGCACTTATGAGCCATTTTTTCTCAACTCAGGACTGTTGAAAACACTAAGGCTAACCTATGGCGTTTTTTCTGTTTTTGACTCGGAAAAAAAAACAAACTCAAACCTGACTTTTTGGATGTAAAAGGGTTCAAAAAACACACTGGTGTAGTCAGATTTGTCATCATATCTCTTAAAAATGCACTTATGAGCCATTTTCTCTCAACTCAGGACTGTTAAAAACACTAAGGCTAACCTATGGGGTTCTTTACGTTTCAGACTCGGAAAAAAACTCTGCTCAAACCTGACTTTTTGGATGTAAAAGGGACCAAAAACACACTGATGTAGTCAGATTTGTCATATTCGTCTTAAAAATTGACTTATGAGTCATTTTTTTCCTCAACTCAGGACTGTTAAAAACACTAAGGCTAACCTATGGCGTTTTTTCTAATTTGACTCTGAAAAAAAATAGACTCAAACCTGAGTTTTTGGATGTAAAAGGGGCTGAAAAACACTCTGGTGTAGTCAGATTTGTCATATTTGTCTTAAAAATGCACTTATGAGCCATTTTCCTCAACTCAGGATTGGAAAAATACTAAGGCTAACCTATGGCGTTTTTTCTGTTTTTGACTACGAAAAAAGATATACTCAAACCAGACTTTTTGGATGTAAAAGGGGCCGAAAAACACACTGGTGTAGTCAGATTTGTCATATTTGTCTTAAAAATGCACTTATGAGCCATTTTCTCTCAACTCAGGACTGTTAAAAACACTAAGGCTAACCTATGGCGTTTTTTCTGTTTTTGACTCGGAAAAAAATATATACTCAAACCTGACTTTTTGGATGTAAAAGGGGCAGAAAAATACACTGGTGCAGTCAGATTTGTCATATTTGTCTTAAAAATGCACTTATGAGTCATTTTTTTCTCAACTCAGGATTGGAAAAATACTAAAGCTAACCTATGGCATTTTTTATGTTTTTGACTCCGAAAAAAATATATGCTCAAACCTGACTTTTTGGATGTAAAAGGGTTCAAAAAACACACTGGTGTAGTCAGATTTGTCATCATATCTCTTAAAAATGCACTTATGAGCCATTTTCTCTCAACTCAGGACTGTTAAAAACACTAAGGCTAACCTATGGGGTTCTTTACTTTTTGACTCGGAAAAAAATATATACTCAAACCTGACTTTTTGGATGCAAAAGGGATCAAAAAACACACTAGTGTAGTCAGATTTGACATATTTGTCTTAAAAATGCACTCATGAGCCATTTTCTCTCAACTCAGGACTGTTAAAATCACTAAGGCTAACCTTTTTTTTTTTGTTTACGACTCTGAAAAAAAAATATATACTCAAACCTGACTTTTTGGATGTAAAAGGGATAGAAAAACACACTGGTGTAGTCAGATTTGTCATATTTGTCCTAAAAATGCACTTATGAGCCATTTTCTCTCAACTCAGGACTGTTAAAAACACTAAGGCTAACCTATGGCGTTTTTCCTTTTTGGTGTCTGAAAAAAAATATGCTCAAACCTGACTTTTTGGATGTAAAAGGGGCCGAAAAACACACTGGCGTAGTCAGATTTGTCGTATTAGGCTTAAAAATGGACCTATGAGCCATTTTCTCTCAACTCAGGACTGTTAAAAACACTAATGCTAACCTATGGCGTTTTTTCTGTTTTTGACTCCGAAAAAAATATATACTCAAACCTCACTTTTTGGATGTAAAAGGGATCGAAAAACACACTGATGTAGTCAGATTTGTCATATTTGTCTTAAAAATGCATTTATGAGGCATTTTATGTCAACTCAGGACTGTTAAAAACACTAAGGCTAACCTATGGCGTTTTTTTCTGTTTTTGACTCCGAAAAAAAAAATAGACTCAAACCTGGCTTTTTGGATGTAAAAGGGTTAAAAAAACACACTGGTGTAGTCAGATTTGTCATCATATGTATTAAAAATGCACTTATGAGCCATTTTCTCTCGACTCAGGATTGTTAAAAACTCTAAGGCTAACCTATAGCATTTTTTTACGTTTTGGACTCGGAAAAAAAAAAACAGCTCTAACCTGACTTTTTGGATGTAAAAGTGGCCAAAAAACACACTGGTTTAGTCAGATTTGTCAGATTTGTCTTAAAAATGCACTTATGAGCCATTTTCTCTCAACTCAGGACTGTTGAAAACACTAAGGCTAACCTATGGCGTTTTTTCTGTTTTTGACTCGGAAAAAAAAACAAACTCAAACCTGACTTTTTGGATGTAAAAGGGGCCGAAAAACACACTGGTGTCGTCAGATTTGTCATATTTCTCTTAAAACTGGACTTATGAGTCATTTTCTCTCAACTCAGGACTGTTAAAAACACTAAGGCTAACCTATGGCGTTTTTTCTGTTTTTGACTCGGAAAAAAAAACAAACTCAAACCTGACTTTTTGGATGTAAAAGGAGCCGAAAAACACACTGGTGTAGTCAGATTTGTCATATTTGTCTTAAAAATGCACTTATGAGCCATTTTCTCTCAACTAAGGACTGTTAAAAACACTAATGCTAACCTATGGCGTTTTTTCTGTTTTTGACTCCGAAAAGAGATATACTCAAACCTGACTTTTTGGATGTAAAAGGGGCCGAAAAACACACTGGTGTCGTCAGATTTGTCAGATTTGTCTTAAAAATGCACTTATGAGCCATTTTTTCTCAACTCAGGACTGTTGAAAACACTAAGGCTAACCTATGGCGTTTTTTCTGTTTTTGACTCGGAAAAAAAAACAAACTCAAACCTGACTTTTTGGATGTAAAAGGGGCCGAAAAACACACTGGTGTCGTCAGATTTGTCATATTTCTCTTAAAACTGGACTTATGAGTCATTTTCTCTCAACTCAGGACTGTTAAAAACACTAAGGCTAACCTTTTTTTTTTTGTTTACGACTCAGAAAAAAAAACAAACTCAAACCTGACTTTTTGGATGTAAAAGGGGCCGAAAAACACACTGGTGTAGTCAGATTTGTCATATTTGTCTTAAAAATGCACTTATGAGCCATTTTCTCTCAACTCAAGACTGTTTAAAACACTAAAGCTAACCTATAGCGTTTTTTCTGCTTTTGACTCGGAAAAAAAAATAGACTCAAACCTGACTTTTTGGATGTAAAAGGGACCAAAAACACACTGATGTAGTCAGATTTGTCATATTCGTCTTAAAAATTGACTTATGAGTCATTTTTTTCCTCAACTCAGGACTGTTAAAAACACTAAGGTTAACCTATGGCGTTTTTTCTGTTTCGGACTCGGAAAAAAACTCTTCTCAAACCTGACTTTTTGTATGTACAAGGGACCGAAAAACACACTGGTTTAGTCAGATTTGTCATATTTGTCTTAAAAATGCACTTATGAGTCATTTTTTTCTCAACTCAGGACTGTTGAAAACACTAAGGCTAACCTATGGCGTTTTTCACGTTTCGGACTCGGAAAAAAAATATGCTCAAACCTGAGTTTTTGGATGTAAAAGGGGCTGAAAAACACTCTGGTGTAGTCAGATTTGTCATATTTGTCTTAAAAATTGACTTATGAGTCATGTGTTTCTCAACTCAAGACTGTTTAAAACACTAAAGCTAACCTATAGCGTTTTTTCTGCTTTTGACTCGGAAAAAAAAATAGACTCAAACCTGACTTTTTGGATGTAAAAGGGGCCGAAAAATACACTGGTGTAGTCAGATTTGACATATTTGTCTTAAAAATGCACTCATCAGCCATTTTCTCTCAACTCAGGACTGTTAAAAACACTAAAGCTAACCTATGGCGTTTTTTCTGCTTTTGACTCGGAAAAAAAAAAAAATCAAACCTGACTTTTTGGATGTAACACGGGCCGAAAAACACACTGGTGTCGTCAGATTTGTCATATTTGTCTTAAAAATGCACTTATGAGCCATTTTCTCTCAACTCAGGACTGTTAAAAACACTAAGGCTAACCTATGGCGTTTTTTACGTTTCGGACTCGGAAAAAAAATATACTCAAACCTGACTTTTTGGATGTAAAAGGGATCAAAAAACACACTGGTGCAGTCAGATTTGTCGTATTTGTCTTAAAAATGCACTTATGAGCCATTTTCTCTCAACTCAGGACTGTTAAAAACACTAAGGCTAACCTATGGCGTATTTTCTGTTTCGGACTCAGAAAAAAACTCTGCTCAAACCTGACTTTTTGGATGTAAAAGGGACCCAAAAACACACTAATGTAGTCAGATTTGACATATTTGTCTTAAAAATGCACTCATGAGCCATTTTCTCTCAACTCAGGACTGTTAAAAACACTACGGCTAACCTTTTTTTTTCTGTTTACGACTCTGAAAAAAAAAATATACTCAAACCTGACTTTTTGGATGTAAAAGGGATCGAAAAACACACTGGTGTAGTCAGATTTGTCATATTTGTCTTAAAAATGCACTTATGAGCCATTTTCTCTCAACTAAGGACTGTTAAAAACACTAAGGCTAACCTATGGCGTTTTTTCTTTTTTTTGACTCGGAAAAAAATATATACTCAAACCTGACTTTTTGGATGTAAAAGGGGCAGAAAAATACACTGGTGTAGTCAGATTTGTCATATTTGTCTTAAAAATTGACTTATGAGTCATTTTTTTCTCAACTCAGGACTGTTAAAAACACTACGGCTAACCTTTTTTTTTCTGTTTACGACTCTGAAAAAAAATATATACTCAAACCTGACTTTTTGGATGTAAAAGTGACCGAAAAACACACTGGTGTAGTCAGATTTGTCATATTTGTCTTAAAAATGCACTTATGAGTCATTTTTCTCTCAACTCAGGACTGTTAAAAACACTAAGGCTAACCTATGGCGTTTTTTACGTTTCAGACTCGGAAAAAAAATATGCTCAAACCTGACTTTTTGGATGCAAAAGGGATCAAAAAACACACTAGTGTAGTCAGATTTGACATCATATGTCTTAAAAATGCACTTATGAGCCATTTTCTCTCGACTCAGGACTGTTAAAAACTCTAAGGCTAACCTATAGCATTTTTTTATGTTTTGGACTCGGAAAAAAAAAAAAAATGCTCAAACCTGACTTTTTGGATGTAAAAGTGGCTAAAAAACACACTGGTTTAGTCAGATTTGTCATAATAGGCTTAAAAATGGACTTATGAGCCATTTTCTCTCAACTCAAGACTGTTAAAAACACTAAGGCTAACCTATGGCGTTTTTTCTTTTTTTTGACTCCGAAAAAAAAATATACTCAAACCTGACTTTTTGGATGTAAAAGGGGCCGAAAAATACACTGGTGTAGTCAGATTTGACATATTTGTCTTAAAAATGCACTCATCAGCCATTTTCTCTCAACTCAGGACTGTTAAAAACACTAAAGCTAACCTATGGCGTTTTTTCTGTTTACGACTCTGAAAAAAAAAATATACTCAAACCTGACTTTTTGGATGTAAAAGGGTTCAAAAAACACACTGGTATAGTCAGATTTGTCATATTTGTCTTAAAAATGCACTTATGAGTCATTTTTTTCTCAACTCAGGACTGTTAAAAACACTAAAGCTAACCTACGGCGTTTTTTATGTTTCAGACTCGGAAAAAAACTCTGCTCAAACCTGACTTTTTGGATGTAAAAGGGACCGAAAAACAAACTGGTTTAGTCAGATTTGTTATATTTGTCTTAAAAATGCACTTATGAGCCATTTTCTCTCAACTCAGGACTGTTAAAAACACTAAGGCTCACCTATGGCGTTTTTTACGTTTTGGACTCGGAAAAAAAAATATGCTCAAACCTGACTTTTTGGATGTAAAAGGGTTAAAAAAAACACACTGGTATAGTGAGATTTGTCATCATATGTCTTAAAAATGCACTTATGAGCCATTTTCTCTCGACTCAGGATTGTTAAAAACTCAAAGGCTAACCTATGGCATTTTTTACGTTTTGGACTCGGCAAAAAAAAATGCTCTAACCTGACTTTTTGGATGTAAAAGTGGCTAAAAAACACACTGGTGGAGTCAGATTTGTCATATTAGGCTTAAAAATGGACTTATGAGCCATTTTCTCTCAACTCAGGACCTTTAAAAACACTAAAGCTAACCTACGGCGTTTTTTATGTTTCAGACTCGGAAAAAAACTCTGCTCAAACCTGACTTTTTGGATGTAAAAGGGACCGAAAAACAAACTGGTTTAGTCAGATTTGTTATATTTGTCTTAAAAATGCACTTATGAGCCATTTTCTCTCAACTCAGGACTGTTAAAAACACTAAGGCTCACCTATGGCGTTTTTTACGTTTTGGACTCGGAAAAAAAAATATGCTCAAACCTGACTTTTTGGCTGTAAAAGGGTTAAAAAAACACACTGGTGTAGTCAGATCTGTCATCATATGTCTTAAAAATGCACTTATGAGCCATTTTCTCTCGACTCAGGACTGTTAAAAACTCTAAGGCTAACCTATGGCGTTTTTTCTGTTTTTGACTCGGAAAAAAAAACAAACTCAAACCTCACTTTTTGGATGTAAAAGGGGCCGAAAAACACACTGGTGTAGTCAGATTTGTCATATTTGTCTTAAAAATGCACTTATGAGCCATTTTCTCTCAACTCAGGACCTTTAAAAACACTTAGGCTAACCTATGGCGTTTTTTACGTTTTGGAATCGGAAAAAAAAAAATGCTCAAACCTGACTTTTTGGATGTAAAAGTGGCTAAAAAACACACTGGTTTAGTCAGATTTGTCATATTAGGCTTAAAAATGCACTTATGAGCCATTTTCTCTCAACTCAAGACTGTTAAAAACACTAAGGCTAACCTATGGCGTTTTTTCTTTTTTTTGACTCCGAAAAAAAAATATACTCAAACCTGACTTTTTGGATGTAAAAGGGGCCGAAAAATACACTGGTGTAGTCAGATTTGACATATTTGTCTTAAAAATGCACTCATCAGCCATTTTCTCTCAACTCAGGACTGTTAAAAACACTTAGGCTAACCTTTTTTTTTTCTGTTTACGACTCTGAAAAAAAAAATATACTCAAACCTGACTTTTTGGATGTAAAAGGGTTCAAAAAACACACTGGTATAGTCAGATTTGTCATATTTGTCTTAAAAATGCACTTATGAGTCATTTTTTTCTCAACTCAGGACTGTTAAAAACACTAAAGCTAACCTACGGCTTTTTTTATGTTTCAGACTCGGAAAAAAACTCTGCTCAAACCTGACTTTTTGGATGTAAAAGGGACCGAAAAACACACTGGTTTAGTCAGATTTGTTATATTTGTCTTAAAAATGCACTTATGAGCCATTTTCTCTCAACTCAGGACTGTTAAAAACACTAAGGCTAACCTATGGCGTTTTTTACGTTTTGGACTCCGAAAAAAAAATATGCTCAAACCTGACTTTTTGGATGTAAAAGGGTTAAAAAAAACACACTGGTGTAGTCAGATTTGTCATCATATGTCTTAAAAATGCACTTATGAGCCATTTTCTCTCGACTCAGGATTGTTAAAAACACTAAGGCTAACCTATGGCATTTTTTACGTTTTGGACTCGGCAAAAAAAAATGCTCTAACCTGACTTTTTGGATGTAAAAGTGGCTAAAAAACACACTGGTGGAGTCAGATTTGTCATATTAGGCTTAAAAATGGACTTATGAGCCATTTTCTCTCAACTCAGGACCTTTAAAAACACTTAGGCTAACCTATGGCGTTTTTTACGTTTTGGAATCGGAAAAAAAAATATACTCAAACCTGACTTTTTGGATGTAAAAGGGATCAAAAAACACACTGGTATAGTCAGATTTGTCATATTTGTCTTAAAAATGCACTTATGAGTCATTTTTTTCTCAACTCAGGACTGTTAAAAACACTAAGGCTAAGTTATGGCTTTTTTATGTTTCGGACTCAGAAAAAAAATATACTCAAACCTGACTTTTTGGATGTAAAAGGGACTGAAAAACACACTGGTGTAGTCAGATTTGTCATATTTGTCTTAAAAATGCACTTATGAGCAATTTTCTCTCAACTCAGGACTGTTAAAAATACTAAGGCTAACCTATGGCGTTTTTTCTGTTTTTAACTCCGAAAAAAAAATAGACTCAAACCTGACTTTTTGGATGTAAAAGGGGACGAAAAACACACTGGTGTAGTCAGATTTGTCGTATTTGCCTTGAAAATGAACTTTTGAGTCATGCTTTTCTCAACTCAGGATTGGAAAAATACTTAGACTAACCTATGGCGTTTTTTATGTTTCAGACTCGGAAAAAAAAAATACTCAAACCTGACTTTTTGGATGTAAAAGGGACTGAAAAACACACTGGTGTAGTCAGATTTGTCATATTTGTCTTGAAAATGCACTCATGAGCCATTTTCTTTCAACTCAGGACTGTTAAGAACACTAAGGCTAACCTATGGCGTTTTTTCTGTTTCGGACTCGGAAAAAAAATCTGCTCAAATCTGACTGTTTGGATGTAAGAGGGACTGAAAAACACACTGGTGTAGTCAGATTTGTCATATTTGTCTTAAAAATGCACTTATGAGCCATTTTCTCTCAACTCAAGACTGTTAAAAACACTAAAGCTAACCTATGGTGTTTTTTCCATTTTAGACTCGGAAAAAAAATATGCTCAAACCTGACTTTTTGGATGTAAAAGAGGCCCAATAACATGCTTGTGCAGAGGGTTTTATCATACAGTATTTGGCTGAAAAAAAGGCCTCATAAGCATGTTCTCTAAACCCCTGATTTGAGAAAACACTAAGGCTAACATATGACTTTTGTTTCCATTTCTATACGCTTAAACATGACTTTTTCGGTGTAACACTGGCTGAGAAACATACTAGTGCACACAGTTTCATCATATTGTGCTTAAATAATGACCTTTCATTCTTTTTCTCAATCAGTTCAGATTTATAAAATAACACACATGCTTACTAACATATGGGTATTGCAGGGCTCTGGGACATGGAATTTTTTTCCCACTTTGTCTGTTTTTTTACAGAATTCAGTTAAACTCTCTTTGTCACAGTATGCATCTATCAACCAAAGATGGCATGCATAGAATCAGATTTCTCAGACTTATCTTATTGTGAATTTTAAAATCCAGATTTCTCTAAAATGCTCACTGAAGTGTAGATAAAAAGCAAACTCACTGTAAACTTGTGAGATTCTTGTACCATTTGTCAGAATCTGTGTTAAACGTGTGTTCTCTTTCCTGGTGTGTAGAATGGAGAAAAAGTCTCAGAGGGTCACACCCTGACCATTAAGAACGCTTCATTTGATGATGCAGGAAATTATGAGTGCAATGTGAATGTGCCGGAGATCGAGGAGATGGAGGTCAGCGGGTTTCTGGTTCTGAACATTGCAGGTCAGTTTGAGTTGTTAAAAGTTTAAATGATGCTATTCAGCACCATATGCGTCTTCTCCATTACTTTCCACACAGTTGGGTCCTTGGGGGTGGAAGAATCCATTAAAGAACTCGGACTGAAATTGCACAACAGCAACAGTTGTGGTACATTTAGTTGGAAATGCTTTTCAATGTCTTTGTGCAATTTTGTCAGCATGCAATTTTTCTGCCGTTCTAAACATTGAATTGCCTAGTACTGAATGATTAAGGCTTAAATATTTTACACAGAGGAACTGAGTATTGATGTTGTACTTGCCTTTCCACAAAAATCATGTGTTAGAATTCCTGGTATTGAAACATCTGCATATTCAATAATCAGCCGAACATATCATAGTTCCATATACTTTGCTGTGTTTGTTTCTGTATCTTGTCTCAATTTTATGTTTAATTCTTTAAGACAAATGGAAAGTTTCTGTTTTGCTTTGTCAACAGCAGGCACAAATAACAACAACTGAGGTTGCAGTAAGTCTCGATTTCTTTGAAGCTGAAGTGATTTTTTCATCTTTGTGCAGGCTCACCTGAGATCTTGAAACCGGACACCACAGAAATTATTAGTAATGAGGCAACCATCGACCTGACCTGCATTGTTAGAGGTTTCCCAACTCCTAAAGTCACCTGGACCACTTCAGATGGACAGGTATGGAAGAGGAAGTAGACAAAACAAGTCAACATCAGGTAATATCACCTGCCTGACACTGATTTACTGCCAACATGGACATTATTTCCACTATTATTACTTTAAAATGACCTGGATCCTCTTTGCTTTGTTGGGTTTGTTTTGCTGGACAGACATGTTTTGTAGGGTTGAAGCAGCTCACACTGAAAATAGACTCAGCGTGTGTTTCTGGTGATCCTGTGTGAAGGTGTACTGCTAGCATACTCGGCAGACAGATTGAGTTGCAGGCTGTGGAAACAGACTGGTTGACATGACTAAGGATGATTTGCTTTAGAGTGCACAGCTTGTGTGGATCGCTGTGCAGGCAGGCTATGTAGAAACTATCATTAACTCAGCGTGTAGCTTAAAGGGATACTCTAACATTGTTTTTTCTTGCTGTGTCTTGCCTAACATGCAGATTGACACCATTCTTTCAACTGTGGGTGCAACATGGAAGAGATGGGTAGAGCTTGCCCATCGCTAATTAGCTTAGCACAAACACTAGGATATAGTTCTCTTTCTTTTATCTCAGATATGTAGATTTTTTACGTACCTTGACATGTTTCGGCGGAAACTTCCGCCTTCCTCAAAAGTGTAACCAGATGATAGGTGTGACGCGTTAAATCAGCTGGTGTTATGCGTCTAATTTGAAGACATAATGAACACCATTCAACTACAAACATTAGGAATCAGTTGGTAGTGTTAGCTTGCATCAGCCTACAGTTATCAGATAAACTCTTGCGTGTGCTTCTTGTGAGTTGATTGTCCAGTGTGCTTTTTGTGACTTGATTTTTTTTACTGGTTATATTAAATGATCTTTTTTCTCTGTTTTAAATCACAGCAAATGTGCTTGTAATCAGGTCAACAAAACAAAGCATGTCCACAACAGTTTGGGCATGCAGTTTTGTTTTGCATGTATTTTTTTCCAAAATTTCATAAAGGCTAATCTTAGTCTAAAAATGGATAACACAACATAACATGGTAAAAAAAGTCACAAGCACACAGGATCGTTTAGAGTTCACCTGATGATTGTAGGCAGAGGCAGGCTGATGCTACCCATTGACTCCCAGTGTTTGAGGTAGGCTAATTAGCGGTGGGCAAGCTCTGCCTGTCCTTTCCTTGTTACTGCAAGCAGAGTTGAAATAACAGTGTCTATCTGCTCGGGCAAGACACAAAAACAACAAAAAAAATCTTTTATCCCCTTTAAAGCAACAGTCTTGACAGCCCTCTAATCCCTGCAGATATGATTCTAAACAGATTGTGATGTACATTAATCTGTATTTACTGAGTGTCGTGGTTGTATCATGTCTGGCAGCTCTCCTGGGTGTAGAGAATAATCAAACCTGTCCTCCTTCGGTTCTCTGAGACCTTCCAAACCTCTAAGCTCTGTGTCATATCAGTACAGCTTTAAGAGACCAAACTGCAGTGAACCAAATTCCCATATGTTTTTGCTTTAAAAAACATTCTTGTGATCATTTTCACCTATTTTTCTGCAGGACCTTAAGTATTCACAAGAAACAACTGAGGAAGGAGAGCAGAGCAAGGTCAGCATCCAGCTCGACTCTGACATCACTGCTTTCTGCAACGCCTCCAACAAATACGGCACAGACTCAGTGACCTTCAACATTAAAACCAGTGAGTCCTCCCTGCTGCTCGAGGTTCCTTCTCTCTGCTCTTTATGTTCTTGTGTACGTCTCCATATGTTGTCCCCTGCTTCTCGTCTTTTCCGAGTCACTTTGTTGTTTATTTTTACTTTGTCTGAAGGCCTCCACTCTGTGATGTGCTCTAACATATAGCCTGTGATTCTGGACATGTCAGTCAATGTTGTTTTTGTCGTTTCTGAACCGGGGCGCTGCTGTGAAGCTGCGTGCGGCTGTTGAACACCCCCTCCTTCTCTTTCCTTTAGTGTTAACAGGAAATGTCCTCCGTTTTGTGTATGCCTCTGCCTTTTTGTAGCTGTTAACACCCCAGCACCAGTCACTACAACTACAACTACAACTACAACTACAACTACAACTACAGCCACTACTACCGTCACTTCTCGTACTATTTCCTCACCCACAGGTAAGACACAGTCAATCTGCAAAAACCATGTAGCACCAACAAACATCAACAAAGTTTGAATTATAACTTTCAATGAGTTTCTTTGTGACTTATATTAAAATATTACGTATTTTCGTCCTTTTAAGAAAATTTAATGGAAATTAAGCAAGAGCATCTGGCCTGATTAACATGTGAAATAAAAAAAGCCTGTCAAAGAGGGAGCTTGAGTCATAGGACCCTCCTGGCAGCCCAAATTTTTTGGCATAAAGCACAGGTCTCCCGTCTAATTTCAACCTGATGCAAGTGTTGCTGTTAAATTACAAATGACCGTTCACTCCCATTTGTGCCCATGGATGTGTTGAAAATAAGGAGTGGTCAGGCACAAAGCTGGAGTGCTCTTAATTTGATGGCACAGAAAATGACTGGTCTTTAAACCTCCTTATTTCTGTTCTAAAATCTGTGGCGTAGGGCATTTCTGCTATTTTTAGGATGAATTGGAGAGATTGTCACACATTCACCAGATCATAACACTTAGCTGAGCTTGTTTTGCTTCCACATGATGCACAGCAGCACTCATCTGCTGTTAAATATCAGAAAATTAGTGAACAAATTCATTTTAATTTTTTTGACAGTACACATCTGAGAGGCAGTGTGCCTTTTTGCCCTATGCTCCAGTGTGATTCAGCGCATGTAATGGCCCTTTTCAATTAGCCCTACTGTACTCCACTCGACTCTACCCGGCTCTACTCTACTCGCCTTGTGCTGCTTTTCCATTTGCCCCAGTCGCCTGCCTAACGGGGTGAGCGGCACTGCAGTGACGTCATTTTGAGCGCGACACAACAATCTGTGGCTTTTTGGTCACAAACCGAGTAAAAAAAGAAAGCAGAGGAAGGCTGAAGGTGGCAAGAAGAAATACCCCTTGAGAAGCACAGCAGAGTTTTGGAAGCTATACAACAAAATGAAGCCGAGGACAAGAGCAATCGAGCTGCAAAGAAAAGACGTATGAGGGTAAGCTAAAGGTAGCTACCACAAGCATGCTAGGTCATCGCGCTCATGACTCATTGATGATGACATCATCTGACCAATCAGTAGCCGGCAGTCGTCCTAGAGACGAAAAAAAAAAAACACAACTGAAGGTTTTCAAGCGACAAAGTCCTAACTTTCCAATATTTGTGTACTTACTAATAAATCTCACTGATAGTGATGCTCACAGATAATAAAACAGGCTATTCAGCGTATTTTATGCACCTTTTTGAGAAGGGGGGTAAGGATTCATGCAGGGAAATTAGAACCTAAATTGTTTAAAGCCAAAGGTATATGCTGTACCGTAAACAGGTCTGCTGTTGTCAACATAATAGTGCAATCCTGTTGATTTTACCTGAAGATTTTAATAATGAAGAGGTTTTGATTTTACACCCCTGCTGGAGGGTCTGACCAGTCTGTTCTATGGCCTCTTATGCTCTTGGATGCATTAGTGAACAATCACTTAAATCTGAGCATTATTACATTTGACGTAGTTTTCTGTGTGTGGAATCAAATGATCTAATAAAGTTCAGAGAAATCAGTGATCTCCAATGTGTAAATGGTAAAAGGCCAATCTGCCCCATGTACACTGATTAAAAGGTAATGACAGATGACGCTGTGATTGGCTTGATTAACGTTATGCCCCAAACACATCCATGTGTAACCAAGGCACATAATCCATCCCCTTCGCGCTGAGAATATGCGTCGCCATAATAACAAAATACGAGCAGATGCACCAAAATGTGCCACGTGCTTCACACAACAAGCTTCATGTCATTAAAACAGGGACATAAAAGGGCTCAACCGTGGGCCACTTCAGTCTGAAGTGAAGCTCTAAAATCAAAATGTTCTCGGTTTCTTAGTAAATCAGGCACAAAGAATTAGAGCAGGAAAGGACCTGAAGGCAAAAAGATCTTTAGAATTTTTAATATGAGATCCTTCTGAGGATTGTAATCGCTGCAAGCAGAGTGCTTTAAAGTGCTGTCACTGTTCAGCTAAGTTTTGTTTAACTGATGGAACTTTGCTTGCTGGAGTGTGTTTTATTGAAAAAGTGCAAAAAAAAAAAACGTGGTACAAAAACAATTATTAACACAAAACTATGAACATCTTTACTGATGTGAAACTTTGTGACCACAAGGCAAAGTTTGTCATGATGCTCGAATTTTGAGTTCAGTATATTTGTAAGATTGTTTGATATCAATATTTTGAACATTTAAAAAATCAAAGCAAATAAACTGAAGTCCTTATCACACAAAAGCAGTTTATTCTTGTTTTTGATACTAAGGTATAAGAAGCAGAAGCTGCAGTAATACTTTTATGGCTACCAGGTAATTTTAAGTACAAGTGATTGAAAAACACTGAGGGACTAATATATAATTTATAGTCCAGCAGGTTTGCTTCTGTTCCTTAAATATTATATTTTTATTGAAATGCATATTCCTTTCACTGGTGATGATAAGATATTTATTCAGTTTGTACTTAGACATTAATGTTAATTATGAAGTCATAAAGTATGTTAAAAGGTAATTATTCTAGGATTATTATGGGGTTAAATACTGGGCCAAAAGACAAGTTTGAAAAAAGGCTGATTGAACCAGTGTGTTAACAGTTTACATGTAACTTTTACACACCTGATTTATAAACCCCAGTTCCACCTTAAGTTGGGAGATTGTGTAAACTTAAATATAAACACAATGCAATGTAGATACTTGTCTGCCTATATTGAACTGCATACAGTACAACGACATGATATTTAATTTCAATCTGATGGAGAAGTTCTTTGTTTATTTGCAAATATTCAACCATTTCAAATCTCATGCCTGGAGCTAATTTCAAAAAAGCAGGGACAGGGCCAACAAAAGACTGGGAAAGTTGCGGAATGCTCATAAAACACCTTTTTGGAACATTCCACACATGGAAAGGTCGATTAAAAATGGTGAGTGTCATGTTTGGGTTAAACAAATCGTGCTCTCAGTTTCTAAATGCTTTTTAAATGTTGTTTAAAATGAAAAGTGATGTAACACATTGGTAAACATGCTCCTGTCCCAGCTTTTTTGGAATGTGTAACAGGCAAATTCAATATGAGTAATTATTTCAGACAAAATGCAGTTAAATATCTTGTCTTTGTAGTTCTATTAAATATAGGTTAGAAAGTATTTACAAATCATTGTTTTCTCTTCTTTTTAACATCATTAGAATTGGAGTTTGTATTTAACTGAATATTCTTGATCATTTAAGTGAGGTTGTAATGGTTTCTAACTCATGTTGACAAGAAGCCCAGTTTATAAAAGTATTTTGCACCAACACAAACACGCTCACATGCACCACGGGGAGCAGGAAGCAGCTGATGCTTTAAAACACTCTCACAGGGAGCCTCCTGACTCCCATTACAGCCACTGTTGTGTGTTTGCTCTCTTCTTCTGCCTCTGCTCTCTCTTGTACGTCATGCTGGGTAATTTCCAGCCCCTTGGGAAACTGTTCTTGGTTGTTGTTTCTGTCTAAGTGCTGTTTAAATGAGAGAAACCTGAGGATTAACACGTTTGAATCCAGTGATATGATTGTTTGATTGTGTTTGTTTGGGTGTCTGAGCCGCCTCTGAATGTGTTTGTGTGTTTTATTGACTACATGGTGATAACTGTGCTCATGTGGTTTCTCTTAGACAAACCTAAAGAAACAAACTCAAACTCAAAAGAGAAACTCAAGAAAGGTTTGTATGTTACGCTGCTGAAGACCCTCCGTCATGCCTCCTTCCTCCACTTTTGCCCTACAGCTCCACCCTGCATCCATCAGACCCCACCCCTCCTCTGATGATCAAAACTATTATTGAACTGTTCATCTTCACAACTTTATTTTTTGCATGCTCTCCTGCTGCAGTACGAGCACATTTCTCCTTCCTTCATGGGACTTCCTCTCTGTAGGTTGCCGGTTTTCGGTTGTCATGGTGATGCTTGTGCTGCACTTTCTCTCCACACATGCTGTTTTCTACCTGTGAATGTTGCACCGCCTGCCTGATGCCGCCCTGTGTTGGACACTTTCTTTCTACCATCATCTCTGTCATGAGAGTAATGCTGTGGCTGTACTTTTGCTTCTCGTCCACCAGAGAGCAGAGGCGTCATCATCGCAGTCATCATCATCTGCATCCTGTTGCTGGCCGTCCTCGGCAGTGTGCTGTACTTCCTCTACAAGAGGGGAAAAATCTGTGGACGATCGGGCAAGCAGGACCTGTAAGTACAAAAAGAGCTATTAAGCCATAAATTATGTTCACAAACTTTTTAAGTAAGGGTATAAAACTCTCAAGTAAGGCAAATACTTCCTTTGATAAGTAACAATATGCTGGGATATATTATTTGATCATGGTGACATACTGTGTACAGTCTAAATTGTGTCTTTTTTAAGCTCAAATTCCTTTTTGTGTCCACAAGCATTCATCAAATCAAAATGAACTCACCATAATACTGTTGCTGCTTATCTGCTATTAAGGTCCCATTTGCTGCTGTTTGGCACAAACCTGCCATCTTCATTTTAAATATTTGCTTTTCTTTTGCTTCAATAAACAGTTCTTCTGGTCACCTCTCATGTTGGTGAATAATTTTATACATTGTTAAGCAATTAGAAGAACAAAAAACATATTTTCTCAGCAGAATCATTAAATATCATCCAGTTGTGAAATATATTATTGATTCCCTGAAAGTTGCAAAATTTGAAGTTAAGAGGTTTGTGCCAGACAGTCCCAATATTTGACTTCCTTTCAATAAGTTTACATTGGTCCTAAAGGCTCCCTTAAAGTATAATCCTCTCAGATATTGAATGTTGGCATGCTTATTAACCCCTCTGTTTCAGCCCTGCTCAGAAAACATGTGTGCTAACAACTGTGTTCAGTTTGTTATCACTTCTCTAACAAAATTTGGATTTGCAGCATCAATACTCTGATCTGCAGAGACAAGTTTGTTATGTTCACCAAGGACACTGCAAACTTATATCACCAACTTCTGGCATGCACACTAACACGTTGCAATCGTTTTCATGAATCCGTGTCAACATGCATCATTATCACACATTGAGTCCATGTGAATGCGGAGTGTTTTAAAACACAAAGTGTTTTCAAAACACCGTTTTCAAAAGCCCTTTCTGGTGACTAGGGATGGAATGAAATATCGTTTGGCAATATATCGCGTTACAGTACGTGGCGAAATGCATTGAGTTTGAAAAAAATGGATTGTGAAATAAAGATGTCACGTCAGGTAATAGTGCATGTGACCAGAAGTGACTACAACAAACTTATATTTGCTGCCAAAAAAAAGCGAATGATGGAGTTGAATGAGGTCGAAATTGACGCTCCGCCTGGATACAAGTCATCTGTCTGGCAGTATTTTGGCTTTAAAAAGATGAAGATGTAAAACACCTACCGCTCGTTAGCATACACTCTCTCTAACCTCTCTAGGGTTAGAGAGAGTGTTATTGTTTGTGTTTGGCCTGCTAGGCCTGTTAGGCCTTGTGTTTTCTTGTGTGCAACTCAAACAAAAACAAGTAAGTTGTAATTACACAGTAATATTTTTTCTTTTCTACTTTTTTGATATTGTATCGTGACGTATCGTATCATGACCCGGGCATATCGAGGTGCAGATTTCACAATTTAATGCCAACCACACATCGAACAGTGTCTGCGCCCATGTGATTTCAAGCAAAGGTGGAAACACCAGCATTCATTTATACAGCAAGGTGTTAGATATCAGGAGTGCCATGTGTTTGATGTTGCTGACATGGTGAACCTGTGCCAGCCTATTTTCCCCACCCGTAAGATAATTGATACAGATTTGATTGGCAGAATCGATTAGGGCATCTGTATCAACCAAATCTTGTGCAGTGATGTGAGGAGTTAGAAAATTTCAGTTTTGTCTGACTGAGTTCCCTTGTCCTGCAGCACCAAGGAGAAGTCAAGCAAAGATAACATCGTGGTGGAGATGAAGAGTGAGAACACCGAAGAAGCCGTCCTGCTTGGGGTCAATGGGGAGAGACAGCCTCCTAATGACCAGGTAGGTATCTGCTGTTTAAGATGAAGTTGATTTTACCATGAACCTATTAACACATTCCAACTCTTCCCCTCCTCCTCCCTCTTCTAATGCCCGTGGTTACCCTCTGGAGTAAAGAGCGGTGCATACCTGGATGGCAGGAGAGGAGGTGACAGCTGCTCCAGTTCTTCCTCTCAGGCTCAGACTCAGCGCTGCCTTCACGCCACCACAGCTCCTTTTTTCGGGGTATCATGGACACGCTTGGCTTTCTACCCACCATTAAGGACAATCCCCAACTTTCCCGACCAAGACTGCGGCTTCAGCTTCCTCCTCCTCACACCACATGAACGCAACCTGAGCTTTAAAGAGAAACGATGTGAGCGCTCGATGCTATCGTCGAACCTCCAAAAGCTCCTCCGGGCTGCTCTGCCACATGAGCCTTGTATACTGCTGACTGTGTGTAGAAGAATAGTTTGAGCACAACGCGACCAGGGACTGTTTTTATACGCAACACCTCAGGCACCGGCATCACTGAAAAGCAGCCTGACAGAGCTCTTTATCGAGTGTACATATGATAATCTATGTATATATTTCTTTATTTAAAATAACACCTTTTCAGAAAATCCAAAAGAAAAAGAAATGACCAGTGTTTTATTTTGTTTGGGTGCTTTTTATGAAATATGTTTTATTTTTCTGTTGGTGAATGTTTCCAGTTTGTTGAAGTCTGTACACTGAATATTTTCAGGGATGCTGCGATGCTTCCCCCTCCACAGCCCGACAGTTACAGCCTCACTAAATGTTCTCTTTAACTCTGAAAGCAAATGTGCAGGTCATATAGTCACATATCATTCACATTGTAAGCTAGCTCTTACCTTTAAGCTGGAGATATACTTGTAGTTTGTCTGTGCAGGTTTTGGTTTATGTTCTTGCCTGCAGGTGATAAGTGTTACTAGTAGGTTCAAGATGGCCTTAGGCTGTCTGTAATTACATGTTGTGTTTGAAGTAAACAACAAACATGACACTAATTCAGAAAGTAAACTAAAAAACTAGAAAAAACTCAGGGGAGGCAAACCTCCGCCAAGGTAGCCCACATATTTCCATGATAAAGTTACCATATGATTCCTAGACCTGAAAACCCACTCTGAATCATCTTGACATCATTTTTACACAGAAAGAAAACAATCATTTGCTAACGTAGGTTATCACCACCAAAATCTTATGACTTTACGTTGGGCCATTACCAACATCTAAAAAATTCAGCAAAGTCTTTTCTGTTGTTTTTGCGGAATCTTGCTAACAACAGGCAAACATACACCGGCAAAAACATAACCTCCTCGGTGGAGGTATTAACCAGACGGCAATCTTGGAGGCTAAAAATGAAGGCTGTAGCATCCCCAGTGTCCACTTGATCCTTGATCTTATTAATGTCTTTCCTCACTCCTGAGTCCATGACAAGCAGATAGACACCATTCTTTGAGTTGTGTGTGCATTGACAAGGACGGGACGAGCAGAGCTTGCCCAATGCTAATTAGCTTAGCTCTCAAACTGGGAGTTAACAGGTAGTATTAACCTGCCTCTGCCTTCAGCCATCAGATAAACTCTTCAGGATGTCTAAATGGTCTTGTGTGCTTTATGTGACTACTTTTTATACTGTGTAGGTAAACAAAACAAAACACGTCCATGGTGTTTTGCACATGCGTCCTGTGGTTTAGTTTCAAATGTGTGTCTTTCCAAAATTAGAAAATGTGCCAATATTTGTCTAAAAATAGATAATGCAACATAATGCAGTAAAAAAAACAAGTCGCAACAAGCACAATGGACGGTTCAGAGTTAATGAAGAGTTTATCTAATGACTATAGGCAGAGGTAGGCTAACGCTACCCACTGACTCAGCTTTTAGCTAAGCTAACTAGCGGTAGGAGAGCTCTCTCTTTCTTGTTACTGCACCTCTGTCGAAAGAATGGTGTCTATCTGCTTGTCATAGAGTCAGGATTAAGGCAATACATGAAAACATACCAAAAGTTGGCGTATCCCTTTGAGGTAACGGCTGAGGGAATTCTCAGCTCAACAGCATCCCAACATGAATCCGCTCAAGGGACGCTAGACGGCCATGGCATCTGCAAATTAGCAGCAAGTTTATCTCCAGCTTCACTTCATCCTGTTTTTAATTTGTGGTTTATTGGAGTCCATGTAATTTGTAGTCGACATTGTTTTGTCTTTTTCTCTGTTGTATCTTGTTTTAGTGAAAGCATTTCAAACAGCATCAGCTTCATAAAACCAAACAGATGCCTTAGAAATTCAATCAGCGCCTTAGAAAATCCAACAACTTTAATGCTAGTTCTGTTTTTATTTAATGTTCTGTGCACTGATTTCTTTGTGGTTCTCTGATGTGAATCTGTTTTTAATTTTTGTGACTGTACTCAGATAAAACTTGTTTTTATGTCATTTATTTTTATAAAGGAAAAGGATGAGGGTAGGATGGGTTATTGGTCAGAAATGGTTCACGGCATGAAGTTTCCCTCCTGAGTAAACAAAAATATAAGCTGACCTTCTGGTTGTAAAGACTTTGAACAGGTCCTTGAACAAACTCCCCTGAGACCTTCTCAAACTGCCCCCTAAACACAACCATGACCTCCATTTTGAGTCATGTCCACATCTGAGTCAAGCTTCCTCTGTTAACATGGAGAGCTTGAATGCAGCATGTTTCCGAGCCTCCACTTGAGCGCTTAGAGTGTTGAAACAGTTTGAGAACGGTCTGTTGTGATTTAAGGAGGGGAGGATGACTGTGACTCCATCTATGAAAATTGACAATCAACCTATGCAGATATCCAGACTGACCCCTTCCACTCCCTCATAGTCTGTTTGTTTCTGCTGTTTTTAAGAACTACCACTGTTTTTTTAGTTTAAGGTTTTTTAATTTTGAAATGCCTTCAATGCCTTGGAGTTGTAAATGTAAAACCAAATGTTAAACTGAATTCAGGTAGCTTTCCTGATGAATCCACTGTAGTTTTTTGAAATTATGCCCAATAAAGATTGACTGTAAATGAAGAAGAGATCAAGACGTGTCTTAAAGTCACATTGAGGAATAACTTCATCCAAAACTGAGATTGTCGAAGCAGACTTTGCTGCAGTTTAATAGCTTGATTTTTACCGCAAGATTATGCAAAAACCTACTGGACCAATTTTGCTCGAATTTTCAGGAGATGTTTGGAATGGTCCAATTTAAAGATAAGATGAATCATATTATGATGGTAACTTTATCATAGAACTATTAGTTATAGATGTAACAGCAGTATATGAGCTACCTTGGCTGAAGTTTGCGTTTTCAAAGTGCTTTCTAGTTTTAGAATATTTTATATTTTATTGTATCTGTTGATTAGTTTGCCTGCCTAGATGAAAAACATAAGTGGCAGCTAATTATCAGGACTGATCGATTCTGTTTTAGAATCAGTTAATTTAATGGTCATATGTCCTACAAAGTCCGATTTATTTGCTTTAAATGTTATGGTGGGTTAAGGGGCTTGGTGAGCAGAAGATCATGACCCCCTTTACTAAACTGTTCACAGAGAAATGCGCTGTACCTCTACAAAGAAATGCCTCTTAAGACGTCTTGTTTACTTGCTGGGATTTATAATGTCACAGCCATATCTCCCATTTGAGTTATAGTTTGGGCAGCCAATCAGCAAAGAGCTCATCATAGCCTCCCATAGCCCATAGAAAGTGTTGAAGGGTGGGCGCAACCTTCGAAGCATATCCCTCAGGCATTTCTATGATCTTAATGTCAATCACACTTAGGGATGGGGATCGAAAACCAATTCCAGTTGAGAATTGTTTACAGCTCCATCAAAGAATCGATATCATACATTTTTTTGCTAATCAATTCCCTTATCAATTCCTTCCACTGACAGGGTTCAGACGCATCAGAATTGTGACTTAATCGTAACTGAACCTACTACACACCCTTAAGTGAGTGGACACACCAGCAATTTGCAGAGGCAGTTATACATGTTGTGACATGTGTTTGACATTGTTGCCACGAAAGTCAGACCAACATTTGCTCACATGGAAAATCTGCAGGAATCGATAAGGGAATCGTTAAAGAATTGGATAGATTAGCAGGATCGTTAACAGCATCAATATTGATAAAATCTTATCAATTCCCATCCCTAATCACACTCATTACAGGCCAATCAGATAATTAAATAGGTGGGTGTAACGAAAATAAACATTAGCCACTTGTTAGAGTAAAATCTTGGTACAACATGTTGGAAGTGGACTGAAAAATCCCTTCCTTAAGGGTATTATGAAGTATTATTTGTTTTTTATTTGATAAAAATGCAGTAAATAGCTTATAAACTACTGAAACTGTTAGCATCTATGCCAATCTCTGTTCAAGAATTCACTTTCTGCTGTTGTCTCCATAGCTCTTCCTGCTCTAAAGGATGCTGACTGGCTGCTCATAATGGTTGTCGAATGAATTTTGGTAAGACGGATCAGCGTGATCACAGATATCAAGTTAGGCTGATCCAGCTGCACTGCAAGGTTTCCCTGCCTCCTCATGTTCCATAGGGGTTGGAAACATGCAGCCTCCTTACACACTTAATGTGGCCTGTTGGTTCATTTAAAACACCAGAAATTGAATACACGGGAAGGAAATGTGAAAAGAAATGAAATAACTAAAAACTGTATCACTATAAAGGAAACAGAGTTACAGTTGACTGCAATTGATTTATTAATCACTAGATGCTTTGGGAAAAATAATGTACATAAAATATACTGAAGTAACAACTAAGTGCTCTATTACGTATCTGAAATTGGCTTGAGTTCTATGTTTAGCTCAGTATTTTAAGTTTAACTGCATTTCATTTTTAAGATTTATCAATGAGATATTCTGATTGTAACAATGCAGCCTCCTGCAACGAGAAAATGAATACACCTCTTTGTAAATAAAGTCGCCCATTTCTGCTATACGGAGTTAAAATTTTTAACTTCTATTCAACTACAACAAATTCTTAGAAGAGAGTGCAAGAGTGCTTATGGTGTTTCTCAAAACTATGGTGTTCATAGATGGCAAAAATTTCAAGGTCTGTGAGGAAAACTTCAAACTCCAAAAGAAGGATGCAAATAATCCTGGTTCTGGCACTCAAAATGGTTTGAATAAATACAAAAAATGGATAAAAACATTAAAAATTAGAAAGAACTCAGAGAGCACAAACCTCTGTCAAGTTACCTCACATATTGCTGTTACATCTATAAGCGATAGTTCCATTATAAAGTTACCATCATTCATAAAAACCCTGAAAACTCACAGCTGGTACTCAGAATCATGTTGATATCATTGTTGGTTATGACAGTTACCGAACACAAATGATCATTTGATAATGGTGGTTATATGGATCACCACTAAAATCTAATCATTTTAGATTTGGCCATCACAAACATCTGAGAATTTCAGTAAAATCCATTCATTAGTTTTTGGGTAATCTTGCAAACAAAGAAACAGACAAACAAACACCAGTAAAAACATAACCTCCTTGGTCAAATCTTTGCTAAGAAGACACCCAAGACATAATGTGAACAGCTGAATTCACCAGGACATTGGACTTTTACGTAGGCCCTTTTTTAAAAAAAACTTAATTTGTAGAACTCAAGTGGAACAGCACAAACTTTGTGAATTTATAGTGTTTCAGATAAACACTTTATGCCTAATTTTGAAGTCTGAATACATTCTTGTTTTAAAAAACAATTATTTAATTTTGCTTGAGAAAGATAATTCTGATTTAAACTGCCACTATTTAAAAGTTTTGGATTAATTGCTGCTTTGATTTTAATTTAGATCTACTTTTTATGATTAACAATTTACAGAAATGTCAGGGATAGTTGTTTGTTGATGCTCTAATATTGTAGCCATATTTTCGCCGGCTAAAAAAAATGAATAAAGTTAAATCTTTGAGGTCTTAATCTGCATTCAACCAGTTTTTAATCATTTTTAAATGCAAAAATCACACATTGTGCTCACTGGGGTTGATCTTGTTATCTGGATATAAAGTAGACTTTTATGTGATATTAGTTTTATTCTTAAATTGAGTAATTTACTCACAAGTGGGGAACAAGTATCATGTTGGTGAGATATCCTTCTGACAAGGTAAGGATGATGAAATCTGACAGAAATGACAATCGTTGAACAGAGCGTGAAATGAAATATGATGCTGCCTGCTCTTTTTAAGCTCTTTAATTCAAAATTCACATACACGATTGTAAATATGAAGAAAACTCAAATATCTAATCAAAAAAATTCTATATAATATTGACTGATATTTTTATTGGCTTTTATAAGTTATTTACGACCTTACTTTGCTATTTAGTGTCTCTAAATCTCTTTCATGAAGCATTAGAACATTCTATTAAGTATTACTCAATGCGAGATTTAAAAATGGCTGTAGAAAAATCTTGGAGCTTTAAAAGTTTGGAAATGCTCATCATTTCATTGATTTGAAAATAGCTTCATCGGCTCTTATTCCATGTATATTAGCTAAATTTGTTTGAATTCTGTGTCAAGCTCATTTAATTATGCATAATAACTTGCATTTGTGTTGTAATATATGAATATTGGTATGCTTATTTTAGGATTAATTAATATTCTCCAATGGTATTCATCCAACGTCCTTTTCATCCTTGAAGAATTTCGTAACAATGTGGCCCTCAGGCTGGGAAAAAGTTTATGCTCACTCTCTTTTACTTTCCTTTATTTTAATTTTAGTTTTAGAATGACACATCTTTTTCTTAAACACTGAAAAAGGACGCTCACCAGGGATTCTGCTTATCATTTTATTAACAGCACTGTGCATACTTTCAAATTGATATGAGCTTTAGAAACCATCGAAAAGTTAATGAATGCCATTTACTGACGAGAAGCGACATGGCTACATGGAATAGCAGCTCCCTCTTCTGGCAGAAAGTTGAAGTACCCCGACACAGGGAGTGAGGGTGAGCAGGGCCGGGACTCGACCAGCATCCGTGAGGCCCGAGCGCTGACCTGAGATCCCGGTCGTCTTTACTCGAGGAAAGCTGAAACCGCTGACAGATCAGCGCCGGAGCTCACAGATGAACTGAGTCGGCTGACAAGGCAGAGAGGAGGACAGATAAGTTCAAGCAATACTGCACAATGTGGCCTTCAGAGATCGATCCCCGCTGACGCTCCTACAAACCGAGGCCTGACTCCAAACACATCGACCATCTCTGAACATATGGCACTGCTCACAGAATTATTCACAGGAGTAAACAAAACCTTTGGAACAAAATACATGTACAGGAATGCAAAATGAAAATCAAACAGCTCATTTTTCTTTTCATATCACCAACTTTGTACAATGAGCTTTTCTTTAGAGTGACAGTATCCGAGCACAAACTGGTTATTGTGCCAAAAAAACAAAGACATAAAGGTCAATAATTACGCTCTAAATAAAACATCAGTACAGTATTGAGGATTGGGGAGCTCCCCGTCAATTACCCATCATTCAAGAGCTTCTCAAGGCAACTAGGAACAGAAAGAGTGAAGAAGAGCTGGACAGCGTGTGGATGAGGCAGCATTTTTCTCAGAAGAAGCCGGGGCTGATTAGTTATCAACATGATTTACTCTCCTTTAAAAACATTCTTCTTCATATACCAAGAGAGATTCATGCTAATGTACCTAAAAGCTCCCTGCATCGAGCATTCAAAGTACCTGAAATCAAGCTGCTGCCTCCCACTCTGCCAACACTGGAAATAATACAAATAATGTGCAAGTCATAAAGAGAGAAGAAGAAGTAATAGGCTACTTGTGTGACTTCATAAAGCGGATACTTTTGGCTACATGTCGTCTCAGGTGAGCTGGTCTCTGATAGCCAGGTAAAACGGCTCCTAGTTTAGTTTAACGTTATTCCTGAGAAAAGTTTTTTTTTTTTCTTTTTTACAGTTGGCCCAAATACTGATTTTAACGTAGACTTGAGGGCGGGCCAGAAAACCCATGAGCCTACTTTAAGAAGAAATAAAATCACAGCAATCGCTCTCTTTCAAGTGTGGAGGAGCCCCAACAGGAAGAGGAAAGCTGACGAGACAGAGGAGCCTGAATCTGGTGGAAAATGGCCGACTAGGGATGCACGATGTTGGATCTTTGACGATATCTGATATGCCGAAACTCGAGCCAATAGCAATATCAATATATACATGTTGTTGTATTTGGAAAAAAAGCAACTCCTACACTACAATTAACCAGAAACACCCTCTTACAATAAGTCATTTCGATTCAGAGACAGAAAACAGGAAAACTAAATATTGTATTTTAATGATGGACCTAAATAGATAAAAACTAAAAAGAGATTTTAATTTGACATACTTTGTGTTCTGAGGAAAATGTACTTAAACCAGAGCTGCCAAGAGGTCAACATTTTAATCACAATAAATCTTCAGCTTTAGTACACCTGCACTTGTTTGTTTATGGTTAAGTGCATAAAGTCTTGTAATTCTTACTATGTAATGATACATACATCAGGTGAAGGCAATATATGTATTTTCATAGTTTGTAAACAAATCCTCTTAAATGAGGGGAGTGGTGTCCTGTACTCAGCCAGTCAGTGTTATGAGAGATGCCACAAACACATAAAAAGGAGTAAAAGCATCCCTACTTTACATCTGCATTGGAGTAACAGGTGTTTGGAGATGCTGCTTTATGTTTTTAATCCTCATCTCGGTAAGGGAAGGGGAGCTCTGGTCACAGAGGAGAGTGTTATCTGGTAGAGCTTTGAAACTGATATTTTAATTCATAAATCCCCTTTCTTTATCCACTACTGCTGCATCTCTCACTGACTGAAGGCTGGGATGGGGCTCATGGCCAATATTAAATGTGTGCACATTAGTTGTGTGTAAAAAAAAAACAATGGCATAATAAGGGCTTTGAAGTTAGCAGGTTTTATCATGATAACTTTGACAGGACTTACTTAAACCAAAAATAAAGTGAAGTTTTTTGGTACATTCATATTTTTCTGATATTACAATAAGCATATGAGATACATAAAGCTAATAAGGATGGATGAAATATTAGCTGCAAATGTGTGCAAAAAAAATCACTATTTGTCAACGTTCGTGAAAATATTTGTATTTAGTTCCAGGTATTTAATGAGAAAAATGAAAAAATATATATAAAGGACATTTACTTCATAAGGCTAGAAACATTAAAAACTAGAAGTGCTCTAATTTTATTTCTAACTGTTAACAAATACACATTCCAATTTCATAAAAATCAAATCCTCTCTCCCTTGTGCTATGAGCAACATTCTCTGAAAATGTCATCCACATCTCTTGATAAATTACTGAGTTTTGGGGGGAAAATGTGGAAAACTGCCCTGGCGAATAAGTCTTGAAAAAAATTCCTGGATTTGGATCACCACCATGATCATATCCTCCTTGTGCAATCACCAACATGCCCTGAATATTTTGTCAAAATCCATAGACTTCTTCTGAGTCAACCTGCTGACAAATAACTGTATAACTGCATATATTAAAGGACTTTTTATAATTTACAAATCGTATTAAGTTCCTGGACCTGGGCTTTTTATGTGCACAGTTTTGGATTTAGGTTTTCATTGAGGTTTAATGCTTTTTATATGCTGATACCAATATCGCTGATAATACCGTGCATCCCTACGGCTGATTAACCTTCAAGCATTTTATTTATTTAGTCATTTTCTAAATGATGCTATGCCAAGTCTCCCATGTGAGGATCGGAGAGTATCAGTTGAAGAAAAGGTTTAAAACACTGAAGACTGGACAGCTTAAGAGGGCTGCAGGCTCACGAGCCCCGTGTACTTTCAAGTATGCTACATTACGGACTGAAGAAAGGCGCGATACTGTCACTTTAAAGAAACCAAATGCAGTTCAACACAATATTCACAAATGTACATTTAAGGCGTAATTGTTTAGCACTAACAATAGTAGCAGCAGTGAAGCACTTCTGAATTAATTTTAATAACAATATTTATGATCATATTACAATAATATATTACCAAAGTAAATCAATGACTTTTTTTTTTGTTTGTTTCTTAACACCGGACTGAGCTGCAGACATAAATCTGAACCAGCCAGTCAGCGAGGTTAGACAAAGACAGAACGAAAACTTTTCAGCCACCACGGATCACACTGAGCCTGTCTGGTACTGCAGGGTCGTCAACATTAACGCGTCGTTCTGGTTTAATCTCACCGCCAGGCTCTACGGCCACGCTCTGCCCTGACTCACACAAACACGCAGAGAGCAGTAGTACGTTTACAGAGCGCGGGTCGGAGTCTCCTGACCGTAAAGCCACATTCATGTTGTACAGGAACACGGGTTCTTTAGGAGTAGGTCTGGCACGCACGCATGGACACAAACACACACACTCACACCGCCAGACGCCAGGTCAGACCTGAAACCATCGTTTTGCTACTTTGAAAAATACAACACCACAAAACATGTTTTTTTTTTCCTTAAAAAAAAAGAAAACGTACCAAAGCAACTCTGTTAATCAAAAGGCCAAACTGACTGAATCTTCGTGAAAAGCTCTCCTGTATGTCTTCTTAGCTGCTGCTGAATGTGAAGAAGAGAACCCCGACTCTTCCTCACATATTCTCATGCACCTCCGTCTGCCTTAAAGGGCCAAACCCCCCTTTAATCTGGTCCCCATCTACCCCACCATCGCCTGTACCAACAGAGACCCTCGGAGCTGAAGTCAATTTACATACTGTATATGCACGTACTGTATATATTACACACATTTCATATATATTTACTCATATATTAAATCTTATATAGACATACATTTTTTAGTTTTATCTGTGAGGTGTTGGTTACATTTTCAGCGAGCGGCTTCAACATGAAAGTTTGTCTTCCCAGGATTCCTACAAAAGTCCTGTGGCGTCCCGTCATTGTTCCACATGCCTCACCTGCGGAGGCGTCTGAAAACCAAAAGGCCCACTGTAGCAGATCCAGGAAGGCCAGACACTGTTGAAAGCGCATGGAGTGCAGGGCGCGGCCTCCCAGAGGTGCTGTAAGCCAGTTAAAAATCCACAGTGGGCGTCAGCCGGCACCGAGCGAGCACTGCAGGCAATGGGCTTGTGGGCCGGGGCTGTGCCGGCCTGCACCCAAACCAGGCCGGGCCAAGCTAGGGCGAGAGAGCAAACACGAGAGAGAGAGAGCGAGACAGAGAGGCACGAGGAGTGTGCTATGTAAGGACATGCGCTGTGGAGGGAATGGAGACAAACTCGCGGAGGATGTTCTTGGCCATTTCGATATTGTTCTGTGCAATCATAAGTGCCTTCTGGATGTCCTGGTGCGAGTATCCCTGACTCATGAGGTGCTCGATCTCGCTGCTGATTTGGGGGTTGGTCTCTCCTCCTGTTGCCCCGCTAGAAGGCGGGGCAGGGACTGGGGGAACAGGGCTGGGTCTACGCTCTGAGTTGATTCTTCTGGGCAGGGGCTTTGGGGGTCTCTCTGGTGCCTCCACGGGCTCTGAGAAGGCTGGACAGAGAAAACAAAAACAAAAAAGAATTGTACTTAAGATTTGTTTTTAAACAAAACATCTGCAGAAGCAAATTTAAATGCAGCCAAAACACTAATCAAAAAACATAACACTGAAATTTATAAAAGCATGTAAACATCTTACTTCAACAGGTATTATATACAAACCCCAATTCCAATGAAGTTGGGACATGGTGTTAAACCTAACTAAAAGTAGTGTACAGTACAATGATTTGCAAATCCTTTTCAAAATATATTCAACTGAATGTACGACAAAGAAAAGATAGATATAGCTACAATTACTTATCTATGTCATTTAAAGATATAATGAACACCATTCAACCAAAGACAAGATATTTAATGTTCAAACAGATAAACTTTGTTTTTCTTACAGTTTGTAAGTGAGCATGGAGTGAGATTCACCACTTTATGAACAACTGTGAGAGCAACAGCCCACCACATCAACGTTCAGTTGTTTAGGAACGTGCAGTAGTTTAGGGTTTTCATCATCTACAGTCCATTATATCCTCAAAAGATTCAAAGAATATTGAGAAATTTCTGCATCTACTTGGCAAGGCTGGAAACACTGAATGTTGACAACCTTTGACCTCTCAGGCAGCACTGCACTAAAAAACCAACATCATGCTGTAAAGGATGTTACTATGAGGGCCCAGGAACACATCAGAAAACCACGGTCAGTTAAAACAGTTCGTTGCTATTTTAAGAAGTGAAAGTTAAAACTCAAAGCTCAAGCTTATCTCAACAAGAACAGAAACACTGCTGCCTTCTCTGGACCTGAGCTCATCTGAGACGGACCAACTAAGACTGTCTATGGACATAATGGAGATAATGTCCTCCACGCTAAAGAAGAAAAGGACCATCCAGACTGTGATCACAGCAAAGGTCAAACCTTCTATCTGTGATGGTATGGGAGTGTGGTATGAAACTGTGATTTCAATTAGAAAATGATAAATGTTTCAGCCTTATGTCACGATGCTGGAGGGTTTTTCGGCTTTTTTTTCTGAGGCAGTCAACAAAACAGAATAAAAAATCTATTTGTACAGTCTCAATGAACATGTCATCTCAAACTCAGATCACTCACAAGCTAAAGACTTTCAAACTCTTGAATTACAAAAAAAAATAATTCGAGGAATTCTGAAGTATCTGTTAGAGCCCTGCTAACTGAATGAGTTGTCTCCCTCAGTATGTCTGCGGGGATAAAGAAAGTTCAGTCCCATTAAAACTTTACTGTTCATGTAAACCCTCAGTCTGAATTAATCTGCATTTTCACCAAAGTGTATAAATGATAAACTCGATGACCTCCAGCTCTCTGATATAACGCTCATAAAGCCTCTAATTGATCTGAGAGCTTTACCTCCCCGTCTGAGAGCAGCTTAAGCGATTCTCAGATACACAGATGTTGGTTTTAAGTGGAACACTCAGACATCCAGCAATCATCACAGGTGCTGAATGTCAACTGAGTGCAGGGACGAGGAGATTACTCTGAGAAATAAAAGACCGTCTCATGGGAACAGCTATGAATCAACAGATAATACATCGTCATCAGTCTGTTCCACCTGCACCTGCTTTTACAGTGTCTCCTCTCATGAAGCCACAGCTGCTGAATTAGAAACTTACCCTGTTCACATGTCACATTTCCTTGAATTAATATGCATGCTGGATAATCAGACATCAATCTGGCTACACTTAAGAAAATGTCTACAGCAGAGGTTAACAATGACCTGCCATTAGAACGCACTTGCAACTAAGCAGCTCCCTACGAGACTAAATAACACAAATGTTTTCCTTTAAATTAAAATATATTAAAACTAGAAAAGCACTCAGAGAGCGCAGACCTCCGCCAGTGCCACAGTCCTCACCCATATTGTGATTTTCACCATAAATATTAGTCCTACCTTTATTTCATCTAAATATCTAGATTCCTTGACCATGAAAACATACCATTAGCAATTGGATTCATAATGATATCTTTTTTAGTTCAGTAGTTATTCACAAAAATCACATTTTTCATCATGGCGGCCAGACGCTGATCCGGATCAACACCAAAATCGAATCAGTTCTTCCTTTTCCCATGCTGAACATTTCCTGAAAATTTCATCAAAATCTAATCATCACTTTTTGAGTTATTTTGTTCACAGATGGACGGACAGATGGACAGACATACAAACAAACTCTCCCGAAAACATAACCTCCTTGGCGGAGGTAAAAATGGAATAGAAGCTTGTTTCAGATACAATATTCGCCTCTTGGCTCATGATGGCTGTATGCAATGTGTGCAGTTTCGTCACTTACAGTCAAAATAACTGAGGCCAAATAAGCTGCAAGCTAAGTGGCCAACAGTTCCTATCTAACATCCCCTATTTGACAGCTTTTCTCTCTCACTGCCACATAAAAGTAAAATACAGTTTTCAAAAATAACCTCGCAAAGCACTGATAAAATTGAATTGTGATTCAATTCAGAGCAATGTGTCAAAGCTCAAGAAAACCACATTTCTGTCTGCTTCTAGTTGTGACATTAAGCTCTAAGAAAAGCATTTAACTTGTATTTTAACAAAATTTAGGCATTAAATGTGTAAGAAATGCTGCGCTGCTCATTTATTTTAATTCTTTCCATCCAACTGGTGAGCTATTTCCTAACTTGCTATTCAGATACTAAAGACTTAGGAGCTCCATAGTAACTATGGCTGTCACAGTATCCTCACTAACTGGAGTGCCACTCTAACTGGAAAACAAGAAACACAGATATATGAGGAGTGGAAGCACTTTGGGCTCCACAATGCAGATGATTAAATTGTGTGTGTGTGTGTGTGTGTGTGTGTGTGTGTTGATTATGTGCACAGCAACTGGCCAACTCCTCATCCACAACAAATTTTAATCTCTCTTTAAAAATTAGCATGTATGTTAGAGAGCTGTTCCAAGAGTGAAGGCCCTTACTGTAGCTTGGTGAAATGGTATATGGTAACACTTTTTTGATTCCTTTTTTTAATGAAGACTGAGCTATCAAATTTCAAAACACTTTAAGTACGCATTAAGATCTTCAAACCTGGCATTAATGATTACTATTTGGTATATGATGCAGCAGCATGGATGTTAATGAATCAGTCAATCAGTGTCTATTACATCTTAGTTAAGATTGTACCATACAAGTGGTCTTAATCTTTGAAGTTCAATCCATCAAAGTTCTTATTTAACCAACCCAAATCATCGATCTGTTGACTGGTCCCAAAAAAACATCCATTCCCATGGAAGCAGCAGCTGTTTCTCTTGTTTACAGTGATACTTCAGAACCCTGCACTGCACAGTGCTGCTGTGATATCAGGCAATTACAAAGCTGACCCAACCCTCTCCTTCTGGCTCACATCCTTGGCTTCAAGTGGCAGTGGAAACAACAGCATTAGTGTTTAGCCAAACCAGACCGCTCAGCGGAAATGCAACTTTACCTCCTCTCCTAATTTAATTTTTTTTTTAAGTCAATTGAAACAAAAGTCTAGATTAAAGGGTCAGCTCACACAAAATCCCCAAAAGAAGTCTCTCCTGTCACTCAAGGATAATTTTCACTTCCTTTTAACCCTCCTCAGAACGTATTTTGTGAATTCAAACTGGTGAACTTACATGCTGCAGCTACTGCCTCTGAGTCCAGCGACAGGCGGCTGAAAGCAGCTGTGGAGGATGAACACGATGAAGAGGATGAAGATGAGCAGGATGATCCGCCTAATTCTGAGAGGGTCCGTCTGGCTGGGGGCATGGGCAGTCGAGGTTTAGGGAAGTCGTAGCCGTTCTCCTCCTCGTCCCTGTCCTCTGAAGCTGGCTGCTCTCTGGGACCGTTGGACAGTGTTGCTGGGGGCAACTCTGAGTAGTCTGTGCAAGATACATAAAACAAGCATTAGCACATCGGTGTTTGGGAGGTTTGCAGTTTTAACAGAATCAGCACACCTGTTTTTTAATTGAGAATGATTTTTTTAATGTTTGAATGAAACTAAACTAAAACTAAAACCATCATTTGTAGGAAAGGTGAATATTCCATGGTAGAACATGAAACTGCTGTTGGCTGTTGAGTGTGAGGGTTGTAACGCCATTGGTTCATTTTACAGCAGAGATGACACATAGCTCTCTGAATGGGAGGAAAAAATCAAGCAGAAATGTTTTTGTATCCAAGTGACTCATGCTGACATCATCCTGTTCCCACAGAGACAAAACATTCAGTCCAAGTACCTGAATCTCGAGCATGCTGCGACCTCGACTGGATGTTGTACATGGCTTCATACATTTGAGGTCCGTCCTCCATTTCAGTTAGCATCGGCCTTCATGGAAATCAATCAAACATGGACAACATGTTGTAATAAACAAACATATATCATCATAGCATGCTATTTTAAGTGTTTTCACTCAATATTTGAAGTACCTGGAGTTGTGTGTGGAGGTCTGAGCCTGAGTCTGGAGTGCAGGTAAGGGCTGAGGCTGTGGAGGCCTCGGGACAGGTGGGCTCTCGACTGCGGGGACTGCAGCGATGGGGGGCAGGACAGGACGAGAGGAGGGGATCATGTACTCTGATTCCTCCTCACTGTCCCGGGCTTCCTCTCCTGCCACTGAACGGGGGGCTGGAGACGGTCTGAAGGAGGAGAAAAACAGAAAAACTGTAACATACTGGTAAATCTGAACCCTGTCTACCCTTCACAAGGACATACTGACTCACTTTTTAAATAACAGAGGCCACAGTAAGGATAAAAATACTGTTATAAATGAGATTTAAGGGACACATTACTCCAGAGCAAACTAGAAAGACACTAGAAGCAAAAGGGCAAAACATGAAAAAAACGAAGAAACTTACACTTCATTAACAGTACTTTTCTTTTTTCGGTCCAAATGTCATGATATATTAAACATCCACCACCACCTTTCATATAGCATGTACAAACTTTCAGACCAGGGTCATTGAATTTACCTGGCGGCCAGTGAGTAGATGGCATTGGCTGAGGATGAGGGCTTCACTTTGGGGTTGTCGTAGTCTGGACCTGCTATTGCAGCAAAGTTCTGAGAAAGAAGTAGAAAGTAAAATTCATATGTTTCTGCAGGACATTTCTTTAAAAATGTAAAAATATATATATGCTGATTAAATCTGAAGAGCAATTTGATGTAATAGTAAAGTTTTTTATTTCTTGCCTCAAGTTTGATGAGAAAATAAGATTGAACTGTTGGGGTGTGTAAAGGTTCAGTTAGAAAGTTAAAACCGTGTACAAGATTAAAAAACAAATGTTCTCCGATATATGCCTGCATCCATACAGTTTTTTAAGAGCAAATGACACAGCTTAATTTTTGGACAGAGGTTGTTTTCTCGAGTATTTTGCTAAACTGAGCTAAAACCATCATCTAAAACTGTTTCAGTGCAGGCTGGTTAATATGGACGCATGCTGAATAAATACTTGGTAGGAATTTAGCGGTTACCAATAAAATTATAAATAGTTGTAAAGTTTAAGATGGTTAGTTTTACAGTTTCCTTCTTTTAAATTACCATTACAGCCATGATTCCTTACCAAAGTCTTTCAGTAACTCACAGTAGTGGCTACATTTACATGAGAGTGTAGTTTCCCTTTAATTCAGAATAAAATATGATTTGGCTTAAAAAAGATGAAAAATTACCTTGTAAACACCCACTTCTGAATGAAAATGACCATTCCAACTTAAACTTCAGTTCAAGGTAGGTGGCTGGTTTATTCTGATTTTAAATTGGAGTTTAAAATTCCTCAATCATGTATATGTTAATCCCGTTTTTACTCAATTCTGGTCGTTCTGCATATGCTCGTTCCCTTGTCCTGTCACGATGATGCACAGGACGCTAATGGGAACAGGATGGCCGCCTAAAGTAGACTTGGACTCAACAGTTTATTTAATTGGAGCCTTAGAAGATTGGGAAATAAAGAAAAGAGTGGATAGATGCAAGCATCAAAACTGGGACCTTTTTAAAGATGTAGCATCCAAGTTGGACGAGGTTTCACTAACAGAGACACTGAACGAGAGTTTGTCTTCTACTGGTAGACGTAATATGTCACAACCTTAAGCAGAACTGAACAAAGGCGAATATTCATGTTTTCCATGTAAACGTCAATTTAGAATAACTATTTACATGTAAATGTGAGGAGAACACTTTACTTCCAAATTATTTAATTCTGAATTGTAAAACACCATGTGACCATGGCCAATGATGCTGCTCATGGTCTGGAAAAAGCCAGAACTATGTATCTGCTTCTCAGAAAAGCAGCAGTGGTCCCTCAGACACAAGTGCATGCACATGTTACATTATTTGGCCTCTGATAGTGAAAGTATGGCGGCTGGTGCTCGAGTAGATACTATATCAGAGATTTTGTTCCCCTTGAAACAGACAAAGTCTTAAGTCTGGTTGTATTTTGGATTTTACAAGGATGCTGAAGACGGTCACCTTGTCTGAAGAAAATGCGAAAAAAAAGTCGCAGGGAAGAACCACAAACACCCCACAGCAGCATCAGCGGGCAGCCTGGCTGAATATTTGAGAAAAACCTCAGCAAGAAACCAAAGGTGAAGAGGGTCAATTTTGTTTGTATTCATGCTTGTCTCTTTTTGCTAAATTATTGCCTTTACTACTGTACCATATTGATGATCTTATTTTGCTTACTTTATTTATAGGACCAAATAATATCATACTTAGATACTAAGATCATTTAACTAGCTACTGTACATTTCTATAACATATGAAAGCATTCACTACACCTGCTTCCTCTACTCACTGTCAGTGTTTCCTGTTCTACTCTCTGCAATCAAATTAAATGTAAAGTTATTGGATGTGAAAAGTATGTGATCAAAATACACATAATTCTGGGCAAGTAGCCTCCGCACTGATTTACGTTTTGAACCGGCCTTTACACAGAGCCATAATCAAAGTAGGTTATTTACTCGCCCATATCTCAGTTATTGATCACATTAGCTGCTTCTGTTGATGTATCATGAGCGTCATCCTGTGGTGTCGCTCTAAGGACTTGACGCACAGACCGGATGTTTACTGTTGATGTGCTGCAGCATTGACGACGTGCTATCATGCTAAGCTACGTGATAAGCTAACTCCGTTTGGCATCAGACACACTGCACTGTTTTCTTTTTGTCCTTTCTTGTAGTGACCCCTCTTTTTTCTCTTCCTTCATGATTTTACAAGCCACGCAGCAGCGGAGGTAGCAGGCACATTGTGCCACAGAAATGACCGTCCGTGTCAAACACCGTGCACTGTATAGTAGTCCAGATATATATTTTATATGTATAATTATATATTAAACGGGGCTTCAAGGCACACAAGTTGCCTCGAAGATGTTTTGTAATCGAATAATCGAGAATATCTGAGGAATCGTTTCAGCTCTATTAGTAACTAAACAAAAATGTCTTAAATGATTTCAGTGTGGGTAAAAGTACTTTTTGAATATTTTGAGCACATTGCAACAATACTGTGATAACAATGACAACTGTAATAATTTTGTTCACAGTAAGTGATATGAAGTTTTCACACTGTTACATCCTGAATATCTGCATACACGCGGAGTGTTCTACACGGGCCTGTGAACTGGAGCACTGTTCACAAATCCACCCAACTCTAAGTTATAACGAGTGTTTGTTTGAGAATGTGACAGAAAAAAAATCTATAAAATGAAATGTATTGAAAACTTAGAAGCGCACTAAATGTTAACTCAAAAACCAGAAACCAAATCAAAGACACTCGCCTCAACCAACTCGAACAGCATGGTAAACTAAAACATCGGACAGCCATGCCACATTCCCCTTTCACAAGAACAAATATCATAAGAACAAAGAGCTTGATGAGTGTGTGGAGCCCTGTGCTTCCTCTCACCAGCTGGTGGTCCAGGCTGAGGGAGCTGTTGTTCTTCTGCGAGTCTGACCGGGTGTCCAGAGCAGAGGGCAGGGCCAGGGGGAGGGAGTGTCTGTTCGAGAGCTCCCTGACACCTGCTCGGATGTCCCCTCCCAGACTGGACACCTGTGTCGACGAGGAAGATGAAGATGATGAGGAAGATGAGGAGGTTGGGGCTTTCGGGACAGGCCTGGAGTTCCAGTCAGTCATGGGCCGGTTAGGAGGTGTAGGGGGCAGTTTGTCTCGAGGGGGCTCCCCAGGTGTGCAGGGTAAGGGCCGCCTCGGCAGCCGTCCGTCTTGGGTGGTGCCGGCTGAGTGTGGGCGGTCAGGAGGGGGAGGAGGTGGGAGGTCTCTCAGTGCTGGGGGGAGAGGCAGGGGCTTGTCTTT